>JAVJIF010016105.1:0-86669 GCA_038442645.1 Agave tequilana
CGCAACGGTCAGAATTGTGACCGTTGGGCAACCACGGTCGACCGGCCGGTCGACCCAAACAAACAGAGAGCTCTGCTCTCAGACCGGGCGACCGTCCCGGTCGACCGTCCCAGTGTCTCCAAACGTGCACAGATTTGTGCACGTCGGTCGACCGACTTCAGCCTAGTCGACTAGGTCAGTTGACTAGTCGACTAATAGAAGCCTGGAACAGAAACTGGGTCAGAAAAAACTGGGGGAAAAATTATTTTATAAAAATCTTTTATCTTTTCTGAAAATCCCATAAAACTTGTTTTAACATTTTGTATTAAAACACAAACTTGTGATAAAAAATTTCAAGACATATATCAATCATATCAATTCATTTTTGAGTCTTGCAAATTTTATCAAAAACAAAACTTGTATTTTTGTCAAACTTAATTTTTTCAAAACATGAATAGGATAGTCAAAATAAGTTTGTTTAAGATATGAAGCATGTATGTATATCGAACACATCTGATATACATAAAAACCGTGTAAACTTGTTTTGATCTATTATTCATGAAAACCAAAATCCAAAACATAAATCTTTTGTGTGTTGTGCACTTGAGCATATCAACTATACTTATCTTTACAAATGGATCTAAAACACACTATCTAAACTATGGATACCTAAGTCTTCTTGATGATCTTCATCTTCAAGTAGACTTGCTCCAAAACTCCATCCATGGCTAGGCAATGTATGATCTTGAAGCTTTGGCCCTGGAATCACTATGAAAAGCTTCTAAACTCCTTGTTGAGCTAATCACCAACTAATATCTTGGTTAATGATCTGAAACTTAAACAACACAAGATTATTAGTAAACATAACTACATGAGTTAATCATCATCAAAACTAGGGGGAAGGCCTTTGGGCCAACAATCTCCCCCTTTTTGATGATGACAAAAACTCATGGAGTTATATATGCATGGATTAAAGTTAAGCTTCAAAGAAGCTCCCCTTAACTCATGCATAAACAAATAAAAAAATATATGACAATGAATGTTCATAAACATGTATGCATCAATATGCATAATAAACATGTATGCATCAACATACATAAAACATATAAACATATTCTAGAAGCTCTAGTTACCAATTAAATTAATAAAAAGCATTAACAAAAACACTAGATGCTCTAGATACCAATAAAACTTAATATATGCAAAAACAAAAGTATGCATATATAAAAAACCAAATTATTCCCCCTTTTTTGTCAATCATCAACAAAAGGGGTAAACAATCAAAAACAATAAAATGAGGGTAAAAAATATTTCTCCCTTATTATGTCAATCAAAACAATAAAAATGTTCTCCCCCTTTTGTCTAAAACAAAAACAAGATCAATAAGGGGTGACAATCCAGTAAGGTACCATTGAAAGGAAACAAACAAGAAAAAATATTGATACCAATTTTAAACAAAATACATGAAAAATCTTGATACCAATTGATATTGAATATAATAAATTTTGAATGTTCAAACAAAATTTTGATACCAATGTAAATAATTTTCATATTAAACATATGATACCAATATGAAATTTTCAATCATAAAGTAAGGGAGTGGGAAACAAATACCAATTGAAAGATCACCAATTGAAAGACAAAATTAAATTTTCTCCCCCTTTATGAAATACCAACTAAAATGATGCATGAGCTTGATACTAATTTAAAAGTAATCAATTAAAACAAAATTGAAGCTCAAAGCACTAGCATAAACAAGATTTTGTGAAAAATTTATATCTTAAGCACAAATAAAAACAAGTATATGTGTATGAAATAGAATGAGTACAATCACCAATAGATGATACCAATTGAAAAATATACATATGAGTATACAAAAGGACCAAAATGACACCAATTGAAAGAGTTCAATGATACCAATTGAATCAACAATAATAAACAAGTGTATATCTCATAATCTACCACCCAATCATGGTTCAAGTTTTAAATGATTTTCACTGTAAAGCATACATGAACATATACACATCTCCCATGAACTACATCCTCACCATTGATAGGTAGGGGTTTTCAAAAATAGATTTGAAAATGTAGTATGTTGAAAATCTCTACCATAGTGAAGAATACCGTAACTAGTTAAATGGAAAAACTTTAAGCTAGTACGAAATCCTTCAAGTAAGGAATAAAGCAAAATTGTTTTTCATGAAACACATGTAAATCACATGATCACTAAACACTCAAATTCATAAAGCTCATTCAAACAAATCATGAGTAAACTAATAAAGTGAGTGAACAAGTGGTATGTGAACACACATCAATCATGAAAATATTCAATTAAGCTCATATGAAATTCCTGAAGACATGAAAAGCTAGATTTCATTTTGAATAGAAATTACCTAAAAACATGAAAATCATCAAAACTTATTTAACCTTCATGGCATATGTATGTCTAATACAAACTAAAGTATACATACATATCCAAAACACAAACGAGTCCACAAAATATATGCATTAAGGCACGTGGCTCAAAAAGGATAAACATGTATATCTAATAGTTTGGACAAGATAGACATATACATGAAGTAAACAATTAAACACAAAATCAAGAAAAACTAAATATACATCAAAATAAATTTCATTTCAAGGTATATGTATGAATTGTCAACACAATAAGTATACATACATATCCCTAAACACAATTGAGTCCATATATAGATTTGCATGAGAGGCAAATAACTCAAGGGGTATACATGTATATCTTAAAGTTTGGCAATACAACCATATACATGAAGTGAAACACACAATCATAAAACAAATTCAAAAATGGGAATACAAGTTTGAAATGTACGAATCATCAAAACTAGACTATACTAGCACATCTAATGGGTTCAAATAAGCAATCAAGCACAAACATATATAAATTTATTTGTGACCCACTATATGTACAAGTATATACCTAGTTTTATTGAAAACTAACTTCTAAACATGTAATCTACACATGAAGCATTAAAAATATCATCATGATAAAATGAAAACATGATTACTATGTAAATTCACATGTATTAGATTCATGATGTACATTATAACTTAAACAAACGTGAGAACACTAAGAATGGGTTCATACAAGCATGTGTGTCTCAAATACTATATATGTATGTCAAGGATCTAATAATCATGGCATTTACATACTAATCCATAGACAATGAAACATGCTATAAGACATCAAAGATATGAAATACAAAACATATATGATCAATATGTACATGCATGTGCATTAGATCTAGGTCATACAAATTAGTTTAACCAAGGTGAACACAAAAATATAAGTCCATATAAAACATGGATGTTTCAACCAACTAATAAGTATAACACTAATCTAATTAACATGGCATATTCATGATGATCACTAAATATCAAATCATGCTATGAAAGATAAAGATGGAAAAGCATGTAAACATAAGGAGTTAGAGATTCGATACCAAAACCAATGAGGGCACCGCTCTAGTTCTCCAAAACAAAGGTGGTCCTCTCCACCAAACCTTCCTTGAAAGTGATGCATACAATTGATTTCCTTTTAAGCCCGGAACGCATCCACTCCAAGGTGTCATCACTCTCACGTCATGTGAGAGCCCACACCTACATCAAAAACTTTAGGGGTAGTCTTTGGTACCCATATCTTATTGGGTCCATGGGGTTAGTACCTTCTCTAATCCAAACAAAGTTCTTTGCTGAATTTGAAGTATGTAATCTATCAAAGCAAAATTTAGCAAGGTGGCCCTTACGACCACAATGTGTACAAGTGTACACATGAGCATACATATGGTGATGGGTGTGTCCGTGAGAAGCATGTGTATGCCGTGGAGGGTGTGCATGCATAAAAGATGAAACTTGTTTCTTTCGAACCAAGGATTCCAAGCGTGTATGGTTCTTAGCACATTGGCTCATAGTGGAGCCAAACAATCCATTTTCTTCTTCAACATGTTTATATCATTTTTAATCATAGAAGAAGTGGAGCATGCAAGGGGTGATCTAGGTGAAACTACCCTAGCATGGCAAACATGTTCATCAATATTATTTTGCAAAACTTCATTTTTCTTTTAAACAAACATTCGAATCATTTGAAATAGAAATTATTTTATTTTTCAAAGCAACATTCTCTTTTAAAACAAAATCAATTTTTGAAGATAAGTTTTCATTTTTCTTCAAAATTGTTCACAATTATTTTTAGACTTTAAAAATTCATTTTCTTTAAGTGTAAGATCTAATTGAGATCTCAATGCATCCCTTTCATTATAGACCTCAACCTTCTCTTGCAAAACACAATCAAGTCTAGAATGCAAACTTTTATTTTCTTTTCAATTCCTAGACTTCTTTTTCAAAATTTTATATTTTTCTATTAATTTTTCACACACAATAGATAGTTCTTCATTTAAGCATGAGCATCATAATCATCACATGAAGAACTAGAGCAATCATCACTATCATCTAAGTGGAGTTCCGAATGTACCTCAAGGGAGTCATTCCCTTGACCATGAAGCATTGTGAATCGGATTCTCCACTAGATTCCTTCGGTTGATTTGGCAATAGAAGCTCAGAGGTGGTGGTGTTGTCAACAAATTCCACACTGCAAAGGCGGAATCAATATTAGAAACACGTAAAAGATAATCTTTAGATAATGTGCTTCTAATGGCCTCTAGGGCTTGTGCATTGGCCCCTATATGATTGCTTTCACTAAGGAAGGATTCTTGGTAATGGTAAGGTAAACTTTATGACCTAGTTTTGTAAATAAATGGTCATCCTAATCTTCCAAACATGAATGTTGGAAGGGTCAAACATAGGTGGGGTCATGGAAGCCATGGTAAACTATATGTGTGCAAAACAAGCAAATGCAAACAATAGATTAGCAAGCAAGGATCTCACTCCTAGGATGTTAAGCCTAAGTATCAGGAGCACTAGCTCTGATACCAATTGAAAGAAACACCTAGAGTGGGGGTGAATAGGTGTAAGTGCTAATCTAGAACTAAATGCAAAACTAAGTGCGCTAAATGCGGAAGCTAATGCAAATTTTGCAACGCACTAATACAATCAACAAGTGTAGCCGAATTCCCCGTGAAGGGCTCTGGACTAACTCCTCTTGATTCCCTTGAATGGGTTGAGGTGCTATATGAAGCTCTTGTTGATTAAGTACAAGTGAGGCACACACAAACAAACCAAGCATATACAAGATACAGCAATGAGAATTATGCAAGGCACAACACAAGCAAATAGATATGACAATATGAATTATGCTAACACAAGCAAATATGATATGAATGAAGTATGATGCTTTGCACAATATAAAGAGATAGAGTTTAGAGACAAGTGGATCAAACGCAAACACAATGATATGTTTCGAGGTTCGAGCTCCCTTACTCTACATCCCCGCCTACACCACCGTGTAGGATTTTCAATCCACTATACCGTCCACCGAGGACTCCCACCGAGGGAACCTCACCGAGAAGGATTTTTACAACAATGGAGTACCAAACTCCTCTCTCTAACAACCACCTCACAAACGAGGGGTAAGCCCGTAGCCAAACAATCACAACAACCAACACCTCTACCGAAGAGGGTTACAACCAAACTCCACCTCTCTCTAGAGGGAGCAAACCAACAACCCCAATTACACAACCTCAACCTCTACCAAAGAGGGAGCAACCAAGAAATCAAGGGTTTACAATAGGTGGTCTCTTTCAACCACAAACCTCTTTCCTTTTTCTTTTTCTACAAACAATGATCCTAAAAAGATTAGGATAGAAGATAGCTCAAGTGTGAAAAACTAGGTGTTTGGAAAACAAGCAACAAAAGAAAAACACTTGGGAAAATTCTTGCAAAAGATATAGAATGAAAACCAAGACAAATCTCCCAAAATCCTCTTTTCTTTGATTTTCAAAAACCTAAAACAATAAAGATTGAAAGATTAAAGCCCCAAATACTTTTGAAAACACTTTAAAAAACACTAAGATGGTCTGAAATTTTTGCTCTTCAAAACTTTTTCCAAAAACTATGAAGAGATGGGGTATATATAGCCCCAATACAAAACTAGTCGTTAGAGCTGAGCTGGCAGCTCTGACAGGCAGCGGTCGACCGGTCCGGTCGACCGCCAACGGTCAGAATTGTGACCGTTGGGCAACCACGGTCGACCGGCCCGGTCGACCCAAACAAACAGAGAGCTCTGCTCTCAGACCGGTCGACCGTCCCGGTCGACCGTCCCAGTGTCTCCAACGTGCACAGATTTGTGCACGTCGGTCGACCGACCGGTCGACCGACTTCAGCCTAGTCGACTAGGTCAGTTGACTTAGTCGACTAATAGAAGCCTGGAACAGAAACTGGGTCAGAAAAACTGGGAAAATTATTTTATAAAAATCTTTTATCTTTTCTGAAAATCCCATAAAACTTGTTTTAAACATTTTGTATTAAAACACAAACTTGTGATAAAAATTTCAAGACATATATCAATCATATCAATTCATTTTGAGTCTTGCAAATTTTATCAAAAACAAAACTTGTATTTTTGTCAAACTTGATTTTTCCAAAACATGAATAGGATAGTCAAAATAAGTTTGTTTAAGATATGAAGCATGTATGTATATCGAACACATCTGATATACATAAAAACCGTGTAAACTTGTTTTGATCTATTATTCATGAAAACCAAAATCCAAAATATAAATCTTTTGTGTGTTGTGCACTTGAGCATATCAACATATACTTATCTTTACAAATGGATCTAAAACACACTATCTAAACTATGGATACCTAAGTCTTCTTGATGATCTTCATCTTCAAGTAGACTTACTCCAAAACTCCATCCATGGGCTAGGCAATGTATGATCTGAAGCTTTGGGCCCTGGAATCACTATGAAAAGCTTCTAAACTCCTTTGTTGAAGCTAATCACCAACTAATATCTTGGTTAATGATCTGAAACTTAAACAACACAAGATTATTAGTAAACATAACTACATGAGTTAATCATCATCAAAACTAGGGTGGAAGGCCTTTGGGCCAACATGACTCGTATCGACGATGTACCTTTACTTGAAGGCGAGTGAAGTATGACAAATAGGATCTTGGTCATTCCTGCATTACACTATGAATTGAAGGGGCAAACTACACTATCATAGAAATGGATATCCATCACCATAAGCCATCAACGGCACTTGCAAAGGCATGACAACTTCGAAGCTATCGGTTTCATTTGGATCCACGAACATAGAAGAGGGAAGTAATCAAAAAATAAGAGTAAATAGAAAAAAAGAAATTTGATTCGATTCAAATAACAATGGAAAAAAAGATCACTTACACTGGTGTCACCTTTAGTACAAGCTTTCTCTTATTCCTCCATGAAGTATCCTCTCCTCTCAGTTACATAAAGAAAATAAAAATTATATGAAAGAAATAAAAAAAACCTAAGTTATAAACTACAAATTAGCCTAAATTCTACATTCTGCTGGGCGTTCCTTTTACCTTTGAGATTGCAGGTATTTATAGGAGAAATGCAGAGGTTAGAAGAGTATGAAAATAAAGGAAGCTAGATATTTGAATTTGAATCCTCCCTTATCTCCAAACTTGATTGATGTGGATATTCAGTTCTGATTTGCAGCTTGTTGGCGTGTTGATTGCTAAATATGACTTACTCAAATGACAGAATTGAAATAGTGATCAACTTAAGAGTTGTAACCCTTTAAGCCGTCTTTGTGAATCATCCTGAATCATTAGATTTCAATTTCGGTAGCGAAAGTTATGATTCAAATACTAAAATGTATCCAGTTAGAATTTTAGTCAAATTTGCTTCATCTCATCCGTGATCTTCTCTCTATCCATTTATCCCTGGGATTTGGATTCTGTATTTAATGTTATCCTCAGTTGATCTTTACATTTAGCCTTGATTCACAAAAACAAAACCTGAATTTAGATTTTGGGATCATCCTTCTCTGACCAAATAGATCTATTTAAATTTGAATTTAATTGATATTTATTTGATTTCATTCTCTTTCTCCCATGATTATCTTCTACAAAACAGACATTTAAGATAAGTAATTTAGCAGATTTATTATATAATAAATGTGAAAATATAATAAAAAAATAATGAATACATGTGTGCAATCACACCCTCACACCTATCTTTTGCTCGTCCTCAAGCAAAACAACAAAATTAAATCAAAAATTATTAGACCACTTTCGCAGGTTACACGATTGCATTGAGCATGTGCAACAAGCCGTTAAACCTCTAGGTTTCCCTAGAGGACGAGTTTTTTCTCGTGAGGATTTTCAATAGATTACACCTACAAAATCCATAAAGAAAGAGAAACAAAAAACACATTTTGAAAGAGAATAATATTTGAAGTATTATTATAAAAATTAAGTAATCTATAAGTTATAGAAAAACTGAACTTTTCATTCTTAAACTTAGTCTTTATTCAAAAACTTGTTATCAATTAAGGTAAGGAGTCAAACTGTATTTTTCATCTAGTCTATTACTTTATCTTAAGTCATATGCACCTTCGTTACCGTGAAATTTTAACTAAGGGTTCTTTCACTCTAACTCTTATGCCTTATTATTTTTTTTTGGTGAAAATATTTTCTTAGTTCTATTAGGCTTGTAATCTGCCTATGTAACGAGCCTTTAATCTGTGACTCCCAAAGCAAACGTTCTAGGGTACTGGGTGAGAAGACACCCCAAGGACTTAAGGACTCGAGCAAACAAGGCCACAAAACTAAGGATTTATTATATGAATCGCCTTTAGGCGTGAATACTTATGCTATATGAGGCACAAATACCCAGCTTAACCAGAGGATTTATATATATATATATTTATTTTCCTTTTTTCTTTCTTTTTTTTAATAAGGCATAAGAATCTTTGTTTTTGAACCAAAAGTGTGTAAGTGTATAAAGCATGCATATATTATCATGGTAAAGATCAAGACTAAATTACTTTCACAAATTTTCTTTCTAATCTTAGTGATTGAGATTTTATAGATTGAAATAGAGTTCAGAATTCTTAGTCTCAATGCGAATCCGCTGTAGCAAGGGCTCAAGCGGGTCGTGATCCTCAGGGAAGGATGCGATGAAAGCTTTTCGACTCGATTCCTCTGTGTCTTCAAAAATAGGAGAGAAGAGATTAGATCTTGATATGTATGATGTAAAAGATGTGGTTTTACTGATTTTCTACCACAACCCTATTGCAAATTAAAGAGCTTGATCTTCATCTTAAGATTGATATGATTCACCCTAGGTTATTACAAATATATCAAGCAAGAAAAATTAATACACGATTCTAACTAAGTTGCATTATTCAAAAACCAACTATGGTTCATCCTAACATCTAGGTACAACCTAATAGAAGACTAATCTCAAATTTATGCTGTCCTAGTTCTTAAGTTTGAAGTCATGAAAAGTTCTTTTAACATGCAACCTAGATTAAGAATTTAAGTATTTTTTAATCTTCTAGAATTAGTTGCCTTTAAACCTAGGGTTTTTAGAGATGTTCATTAATCAGATCAAGTTTTAATTGCTCTAGGGTTGCTTTAAGAATCTCAGCAAACCACTAAGAGGATTAGTTCTTCATCATTATTTTTTTTCAAATTATTTATATTTTTTTATTTTTTATTTAATGAGAAAGATTGCAAAATGAAGAAAAAGAAAGCAAGAAGAGATCACAGATTGAAAATCAAAGAGATCACAAAAAGAAATAAAATTTGCAGAAATTAAAAGAGAACAAAAGAGTGACCTTTATTTCAGATGAATCTCCGGTTACACAATCGTCTCCTTCTTCTCCACAACGAGCATGAAATAAAAATTACAACTTTAAATAAAAGTGGCTAAAGAAAACCCTAATCGTCTCTGGATGCCCCTCTCTGCTGCGCCTGCAGAGATATTTATAGTGCAGAATGTAGAGGAGTCTCGGATGAAGTCGCCAACGAAATCTGGTAGCCTGACTCATCCACTTTGCCGCAAAAACCTAAGTTTTGCCGCGGATTTGCGGCAATTTAGTGACGTCTGGCCACGCGCTTTGGCGCGTGGCCTCTCCTGGTCTGTCCATGTGGGATTTTGCTTCTGGAATATGTATCCTGGCCTTTTAATCTGGATTTTCGAGATAACTTGGTAATCAAGTTCCTTGATCTCAAATATCCCAAATCTTCTATCCACGAATTTTGGGCTTTATCCTCATCCTGCAAGTGTTTAGGGTTGGGTAGAAGTCTATCCTTCCCTCATCTTTGATATTTGCAACTTTAGCCCTTTGTGTATTTGCATTTTGACTTCTTGTAATTGCGCTTTTTCACCTGGGCTTCAAATATGGGCTTGGATCTGGGCTTTGGGCTCTTTAAGCTTTATTTATTGTTAAAATAATAATTCGAGGCCTGCACACATTAAATAATGAAATATTAATAAATGTGCATTATAATATGAATAAATGTGCAAATGTGAATGTATATATGATGATAATTATGCATTTTTCACTACCTATCACACCCCCACACTTATCTTTTTGCTCGTCCTCGAGTAAAAACAAAGAAAAAGAAAAAAGAAATGAAAAGTTAATCTAACCTAACTCACTTTCGTAGGAATCACGATTGCACTTAGCACGTGCAACAAGCCGTTAAACCTCTAGGTTACCTAGAGGACGAGTGTTGTCTCGTGAGGGTTTTCAGCGGATTACACCCACAAAATCCATAAAAAAGGAAAATATTTGAATTATTATTGAAGATACTAAGTAGTCTATAAGTTTTAGGATTATCATTTTTATTCATTCTTTAAACTTAGTCTTTATAAAGTTAATTGTTTTCCATTTTAGGTAAGGATTAAAATTGAATTTCTAATATAGTCTTTTCGTTACCAAAAATCATATGCATCCTTATGTTTTTACTAGGAATTCCTTAACTTGGACTCTCATGCCTCTTTATTATTTTTATAACATCATCTAATTTTCTTTCGTGTAAGTATCAAGGCTTCTTGAGGCCCTCATACCTAACTAATTGACTATTAGATGTGTTAATACAATTTTTTTTTTTTTGGCATGTATAACTCATCTAATTTTCTTTCGTGTAAGTATCAAGGCTTCTTGAGGCCCTCATACCTAACTAATTGACTAATAGATGTGTTAATACATGTATAATATTTCTCAGTTTTCTTAGGCTTTCTAATCCACCCTTGTAGCGAACTTAAAGTCGGTGGCTCCTAAACCGGTCGGCTTTAGGGCACCAGGTGAGAAAAACACCCCGCGGACTCAAATTCGAGTGAACTAGGCCACAAAACTAAGGACTTTATTTTATTTAGAACTCACCTTTAGGCATGAATACTTATGCTTCTTGAGGCACGTGTATCAGCTTAATTGGTGATTTTTTTTTCGTTTTTTTTTTTTTTTTTATGAGGCACAAGGTCTTTGTCTTAGAATCCTAGATATGCATTAGGTATGCAAATTTCATTAAGGTAAAAATTAAGACTAACTAATTATTCAATTTCTCCTCCTATACCTAAAATTTAAACAATTTATTTATTTTGACCAAGTTTTTAGAAATCCTAATCATGATTTCCTAATCCTTAAAACTAACTTAAATTTCTTTCAAAAAATAAGTCAAAGTATTATCCTTTTTATAAGTTTTTTTTTTAATTTTAATTTTTTTTTAAATGTTAGAACAAATAAAGAGAAATTTTTTTTTTAATTTTAATTTTTTTTAAATGTTAGAACAAATAAAGAGAAAATATTTTTTTTTATTAATTAATCTTTTCTATGTTAGTAAACCCTCCCCCACACTATCTCATGCATTGTCCTCAATGTATGAAATGCATGAATGCATGAAGAAAAATGTAAAGAGAGGCAAAAAATAATAGTATACCATAATTTGTACAACACATGTATCACTCTCACCTAGAGCTGCTTAGGATTCATCCCTCTAGCTCGTTTCCCATCATTCCAATGGGTTCTCTTTATAAGGCACAATGGGGAGACCAATATTTTGTTTTAACTTTCTCTCCCCCAGTTTCATCTTCTTTAGGCTCTTCCTCATCATATGTCCATCTCCATTATTTAAAAATTCATCACACCTTTCAGTTGGAACTTCCTTGCCGAGAAATTCTAGCTCAGTTCCGTACATCTTCTCAAAACTTAAATCAACACTTTTTCCTGGAAGTGAATAATTAACCAACATCTCCTTAATCGGTGTATCTAAACACAGGAGTTCTTCTTCAAAGAGACTTTCGAAAGTTAAGTCAATCGGAGTTTCTTGAACTATATTCTCATGCGATATTTCAGTGCTTGGCTCTTTGAAGATACATAGATCAAATCTTCGTTTTTAAAGGGAACTTTAAAATTATAATCCTCAACATGTGTCATCTTATCACTAAAATCGCACTTATCCTCAAATAACTTGTCAAGAAATAGAGACTCATTTTCACTTTCTTTTTCACAAATGTTCTCGATGAAGTTCACCTCAAATGCTTGGTCTTTAATCTTACGAGATTGGTTTTCCAGGTTGAAGACATTGACCTCTTTAGTCATGTTTCCAAAGGTCAACCTCATGGATCCATTCCTACAATTTATGATCGCATTTGCAGTTGCAAGGAACGGACGCCCTAGGATAACGGGAGTTTGAGACCGAAGAGTGGATACAGGTTCGGTCTCCAGAATAACAAAATCTACTGGGTAGATAAACTCCCCAACTTGGACGAGCACATCGGTAATTTCTCCTTTGGGAATTTTATGGATCGGTCAGCCAATTGGATTGTAACCTTAGTCGGACTAAGTTCGCCCAACCCAAGTTGTTGGTAAACTGAGAAGGGGAGTAAGTGATACTTGCTCCCAAATCAAGAAGTGCATGCTTAATTGCAGTTTGACCTATTGTGCAAGAGATGGTGGGGCAACCAGGGTCCTTATACTTGACAGGGATCTGGTTGGACAATAGCTCACTAATGTTAGTGGCTAGAAAAACCTTCTTGGGCACATTAGTCTTTCTCTTCTTTGTGCACATGTCCTTAATAAACTTGGCATACTTAGGGACTTGTTGAATTGCATCAAGAAGAGGTATATTGATCTTGACTTGATTAAAAATCTCTCGTACCTTATCCATTGTGCACATTGCTTATCTTTAAGCCTATTTGGGTAGGGTGCGATGGGCTTGTGCATATCTTCGGCTGACTTGTCTTTTTTCGTGTTGTTGGCATTAAGTTGGGATGGAGTGGGATCAGGCAAGCTGAATGCTTGTTTAGAACTTGATGGTGTTGATACTTGGTTATCAACTTGTTTTCCCGACCGCAATGTATGAATCGCATTGCACTGACTCATATGATTCTCTTCAGCCAAGTGAGCTTGACTAGAGTTCCTAGGGTTTGGGAATGGTTGACTAGGTAGAGTACCCTTTTGCCTTTCTTACTGATTCATTTGCATCTCTATCCTAGTCAAAACTTGAGCCAGCGTGTCATTACTTTTAACGAGAGTGTCCACCTTTCTTTCCATATTGGAGAGCCTTGATTCCATTTGTGAATATTGGAAGAGGGTGGAGGATTTTGATAGGGCGGATTTTGGAAATTGTTGGAGAATTTGGGCCTAGTTTGATCATTGTTACTTTGGCCCCATGACAAATTGGGATGGTTTCTCCAACCGGGATTGTAGGTGGGCGAATATGGATTGTTGGCGGGCGGATTGTTGGCGGGCCTTGTGAAGGCCGCACTCATATGTTCGGGCAAGCTTTGATGCGCGATAAAAACAGGACATTCCTCGAACACATGGTTCATATCTTGACAATAAGTACAGCCCGCCGAAGTTGTTGGGCTGATTTGGTTCACAGAGACTGGCTCTTTAGTTTCAAGAGCCTCAAGTCTTCGCATAACAGCAGCTAACTTAGCATCGGTTGCTATGTTGGCCTCAATGGAATGGATACCTCCTTTTGAAGAAGTAGGGTCATTAGTCCTAAATTTTCAGGAGTAGGTTCCCATTGGATGGTATTTTCAGCTAATTCCTCATACAATTGCCATCCATCAGTTTCGTCCTTTTTCAGAAATCCTCCTTGGCACATGGATTCTAACAACGTTTAGTTTGATATTCTAATCCATCATATAGAACTTGGCATAATCGCCATTTCTCTATCCCATGGTGAGGGCATTGGGCAAGGAGGTCCTTGAAACGTTCGAAGTATTTCCAAGAGGGCTCATTGGCTGTCTGCTTAAACTGTAGGATATTCTTCCTAATCAATGCAGTCTTGTGAACAGGATAAAATTTCTTTAAGAATGCCTTAACAAAATTATCCCAAGAAGATATAGAACCGGCCTCTAGACTGTAGAGCCATTTCTTTGCTAAATCCTTCAAAGCAAAGGGGACAAACCTAAGTTTGATGTCATCTTTTCCTAACTTAGGAATATTCATCATGAGACATACTTCCTCAAATTCCCTTATGAAGAAGTATGCATCCTCGGAGTCAAGTCCATGAAATTTCGGAAGGGTGTTGATGTATTGTGGCTTAAGCTCAAATGGGTCAACACCTTCATCGTTAAGCTTGATGCAAGAAGGAAGAGAGATCCTAATAGGATAGAACCTATCTTGGAGTGATATTGTTGTGCCATGTGTGGGTCGGGCTTGAGCTCGGGTGGTGAACTAGTTCTAGTTAGCCTGGATGTAAGTGGGTCTCTCGACCAAGCGGGCATGCACAATCAGCAAACAAGTTCACCCAATCAATCAAAAGAAAAACAATCAAAAATCCTAATCTAGGGTAAGCCTTGACCTAGACGACTCCTAACTTTAGACTGTCCTTAGGAGGTCTACTGTCGACGTTAACCACAAGCTAATCGGTCAGGTAGGTGGCAAGACCGGTGGGAGGTTTTCCGTCAGAGACGTTCCTTAATTAAATAACCACCGTTCTTCGGGCTTTCGGCCCTCAATCCCCTGCCTAGACACCGATTTGACAAGAGTTAATTTCGAACAATTTTCCTCCTTCGGTCAATCTCCTATTGAGTCCGAGTTAACCTAGGGCCAACGTCTAGTCAAATTTTACTTAAGGTTAGGGTTGTGAGTGTGACAGATATGATTTGTGGGCCAAGGAAGGGTGATGAAATCCCCACCTTATCTTGCTTATGGGTTATGCCTTTAAGATGAATTAGTGTACGTGTAAAGCGGTAGAAAAGTAATCACTCAAGAAAGCAGTAAACAACCAAGAGTGTTTCCTAATCTATATGCTATGCAAACGTACCTTGTCGCCAGCACTCTTCAACAGAATTAAAAAAAATGTAAATAGACACGTGCCCTAAATGCAAGAGTCTAAAATTTTTTTTTTTTATTTTCAACAAATGGGTTAATGTTATTAATTAGCAGTTGCAGAGTGATCACAGAGAAATAATATCACAGCAGAAAATAGAATTTTGCACTGCAGAGCAACCTGCAGAAAAATATATCAGTAGTCCACTACAATTGCCGCGGATTCGCGGCTTTTACCGCGTTTCTGCGGCAAAGTTGTAGGTCCAGGTGCTCTGCCTTCGAGGGCAGAGGCACTGGATAGCTATATGTGCTTTCTGCTGCTCTGTTTTTGTTTCCTGTTCTCTGTACCTGCAACAGAAAAGAAAGAATGATTAGAACGAGGAAATCGTGTCGTTCCCTCCCCGGCAACGGCGCCAAAATTTGATTGAGATTTTATAGATTGAAATAGAGTTCAGAATTCTTAGTCTCAATGCGAATCCGCTGTAGCAAGGGCTCAAGCGGGTCGTGATCCTCAGGGAAGGATGCGATGAAAGCTTTTCGACTCGATTCCTCTGTGTCTTCAAAAATAGGAGAGAAGAGATTAGATCTTGATATGTATGATGTAAAAGATGTGATTTTGCTGATTTTCTACCACAACCCTATTGCAAATTAAAGAGCTTGATCTTCATCTTAAGATTGATATGATTCACCCTAGGTTATTACAAATATATCAAGTAAGAAAAATTAATACACGATTCTAACTAAGTTGCATTATTCAAAAACCAACTATGGTTCATCCTAACATCTAGGTACAGCCTAATAGAAGACTAATCTCAAATTTATGCTGTCCTAGTTCTTAAGTTTGAAGTCATGAAAAGTTCTTTTAACATGCAACCTAGATTAAGAATTTTAAGTATTTTTTAATCTTCTAGAATTAGTTGCCTTTAAACCTAGGGTTTCTAGAGATGTTCATTAATCAGATCAAGTTTTAATTGCTCTAGGGTTGCTTTAAGAATCTCAGCAAACCACTAAGAGGATTAGTTCTTCATCATTATTTTTTTTTCAAATTATTTATATTTTTTTTTATTTTTTATTTAATGAGAAAGATTGCAAAATGAAGAAAAAGAAAGCAAGAAGAGATCACAGATTGAAAATCAAAGAGATCACAAAAAGAAATAAAATTTGTAGAAATTAAAAGAGAACAAAAGAGTGACCTTTATTTCAGATGAATCTCCGGTTACACAATCGTCTCCTTCTTCTCCACAACGAGCATGAAATAAAAATTACAACTTAAATAAAAGTGGCTAAAGAAAACCCTAATCGTCTCTGGATGCCCCTCTCTGCTGCGCCTGCAGAGATATTTATAGTGCAGAATGTAGAGGAGTCTCGGATGAAGTCGCCAACGAAATCTGGTAGCCTGACTCATCCACTTTGCCGCAAAAACCCAAGTTTTGCCGCAGATTTGCGGCAATTTAGTGACGTCTGGCCACGCGCTTTGGCGCGTGGCCTCTCCTGGTCCGTCCATGTGGGATTTTGCTTCTGGAATATGTATCCTGGCCTTTTAATCTGGATTTTCGAGATAACTTGGTAATCAAGTTACCTTGATCTCAAATATCCCAAATCTTCTATCCACGAATTTTGGGCTTTTATCCTCATCCTGCAAGTGTTTAAGGTTGGGTAGAAGTCTATCCTTCCCTCATCTTTGATATTTGCAACTTTAGCCCTTTGTGTATTTGTATTTTGACTTCTTATAATTGCGTTTTTTCACCGGGCTTCAAATATGGGCTTGGATCTGGGCTTTTGGGCTCTTTAAGCTTTATTTATTGTTAAAATAATAATTCGAGGCCTGCACACATTAAATAACGAAATATTAATAAATGTGCATTATAATATGAATAAATGTGCAAATGTGATGGTATATATGATGATAATTATGCATTTTTCACTACCTATCACTTAGAAATCAAACAAATAATCTTATTTTGACCAAGTATAACAAATCCTAATTATGAGTCTCCTATTCCTTAAAATTGACTTAATTTCTTACAAAAAATATGTCAAAATATTGTTTCTATTTTCAAAAAGTCCTTAAAAGTAAAGAAAATGTTAAATAATAATTTTTTATAATAAAAAGAAAACCTAAGTTATGTAAGAACCCTCCCCCACACTATCTCATGTATTATCCTCAATTTATGAATTAATGCATAGATGCATGAAAAAGAAGAAAGGGAAGGAAAATATTACTAAGGTAGTGGTTTCGGTGGTGGTCTGATTGGTCCACGAAATACGGCCTAATCGAATTTGCGTGGAGTTCGGAGGAACCCACCAAAAATATCTCTAGTATAACCCACTAAAAGATTGTATACATAAATGATCTTTATTAAGAATCTTTTCCTATCTAATTTTCAAATTTCACAAATAATTTTGGAGTCAATTTTTTCAACACTCTTGTCCCAAAATGTAGTGTGAAAAGATGGAATGATTGACTTGGACTTAGAAAGTACAGGAACTAATACAGACTCAGGAAAGTGACTTAAGTCAAGTAAAGGCTCAAGAGTCGAGATTGGTTTAGGAAGTGAGTCCAAATTAAGAACTGAAACTCAAGTCCACATTTATTTACCACCAACTGAATGTGACTTAACATTGGTGATTCAAGTTTAAGAATGATAGGTGTGGGAATGAAAACTGACTCTAAAATATTACTCAATTTGGGTTACAAAACAAGAGTCAATATTGACTCAGGAATTTGAACTGGATCACAAATTGGAGAATCTAGATCACATTTCTCATTGAGTTCAATTTCATAAAAATGAGAACTTGCCAATTTGTCAATGGGACTTTCAAAAGTATGAAATTGGTCAAGTTCAACATGATGATCATAAAAGATTGGTGATTCAGTTTCATGATGAATTGGTACAGGATCCAATATTGACTTGGAAAAAAAAATTGAAATCAGGTGAAGATACCGAAGTTATTATTGAATTAGGAAGTAGAATTGAATCATCAAATTGAGATTCAGGATCATATTCATTCTCAAGTTCAATTTTAAGAAAGGATAACTTGCCAAACTGTCAATGTCATTTTCAAAATTTAGAGTTTGGGCAAGTTCAAATGGGTGTGCTGAAATGGATACTTGTTTTCCAAAACAACATGATTCTTCGGCTCTAACAGAATGGTTAGCGACATCAGAAATGGTCAAACGGTGAGAATGGAGAGTTTGGACCATTAGATCTATGTCATAATTACGAGCGATTTGACCCTGAGTCATGGCTTCAAGTAGCTTTTCATAGTTGATTGGTTCATCGTTTTATTGCGATTAGACTTGAAAAGGTGAAGTTTTGTTTTGAAACTTGTGGTGAAATTATGAATCTGTCAGATTTTGTAATTGTTACTTGGACTCACGCATACTCATTTCCAAGATTGATGGTTTTCTATTTTGAACTGGTGGAATTGAGTATGAATCTTGAAAATATTGTGGACAAGGTAGATAAGGAGGACAAGTTGGTTGAAAATTGGACTCGGGAGAGGTGAATCCCTATTGACTCTGTGAAGAGTTGAAATTATTTTAGAAATTATGGTCATAAGATTAGGGGCATGGGTTATTGATTCGGATAAAACCAATCCGGCACATTAGGTTGGTTAAAGTTATGACATGCCGGGTTGGTAATTCCGAAAAAGAGGTCGGGGTGTAATATGGATTACCATTAAAATTGAAACAATTATTGTTATAAGCCATATCACACAAGAAATGTCAAATACAAACAAAAAACAAACAAATAAGCAAACAAATAAAAACAAAAAAAAATCTAACCTAAGTTAGGGTAAACCTTAGACCTAGACAACTCCTAACTGGTTAGACTGTCCACGGGGGGTATATTACTGAATCTGACTACACGTTAATCGATCAAGTAGAGGCAAGATTGGTAGAAGGTATCCGTGCTTAAAGCAATGAGCCTAATTTGCCAAACCACCAGCCTTCGGGGTTTCGCCCCTCAATCCCCAACCTTAAACACCGATTTAGTAAGAGTCAAATTCAAATCAACTTTCCCCTTAGGTCAATCTCCTATTTGAGTCCGAGATGTCCCTAGGACCAACGTCTACTTAGTTTTAGTTAGGCTTGGGTTAATGAGTAAGGAGATTGTTTGTGGGTTAAGGGAGGGTAATGACTTCCCACCTTATCTTGTTTATAGGATAAGCCCTTAAACCAATTTAGTGCAGTGTACAAGTATATAGAAAAAAGTAACACTCAAGCAATATTTCATACAAGAATGAACCTTATACTAAATTCTATGCACACATACCTTGGCTCCAGCACTCTTCAATGGTAAATAGAAAATGTAACGAAATAGATACGTGCCTAAATGTAAAGTCTAAATCATTTTTAGCATTTACAATCAACCTTTTACTGTTGTGTTAGAAATGTATATACAGTGAGTCAAATAAGAAAATAAATAGTTACAGATATTAAACTTTGCAATTCAGCCAATCTGCAAAAAAAAAATATAGGTTAATAGTTCACTCAGATTGCCACAGGAATGTAGCAAATCTGAGGGCTTCTAGACTCTGCTTTCTAGAGCAGAGTCCAGGGCCACTTATATGTCCACTGTAGCAAAAATTCATTGTTGTCAAACTTGTACGCCAAGAACAAAGAAGAAAGTTAACCAAAAATATAAATCTAAAAAGAGAATAACTTACTGTCCCTCCCTGGCAACGGTGCCAAAATTTGATTGAGTTTTTTACCGGCACACAAGACACAGAATTTCAAAACTTTTAAAATAGTAGTGCAAGGTGCTCAATTCTATCGCTATAGCAAGTGGCTATGCGGGTCGTGATCCACAAGGAGGGCCTAGCGATGGAAGCTTTTTAGTAAGTTCTCTTTTATGGTACAAAGAATGGTTAAAGTTCTTCTTTTAGTTCTTTAAAAGAAAAGAGAAAAATGGAGTTACAATTAAGTTAGAAAGAAAGGGGTAGCTCGAGAAGGTGGAGAAAATGAAAGTGAATATGTATAAAGAAATTGAAAAAGACTGAAAGAAATTTGAAAGATTGTGGTGTTGGTAATTTACACTAAATTAAAAGAAAAAAAAACTAAAACCTAAAAAAGTTTCTTACCTCTTCATCTCCTACTTACCTTTGACCCATATTGATGATGTACCTTTGTTTGAAGGCAAGCGAAGTATGACAAATAGGATCTTGGCCATTCCCGTATTATACTATGAATTGAAGGGGCAAGCTACACTATCATAGAAATGGATATCCATCACCATAAGCCATCAACGGCACTTTCAAGGGCAAGGCAACTTCGAGGCTATCGGTTTCATTTGGATTCACAAACACAGAAGAGGGAAGTAATCGAGAACAAGAGTAAAGATGAAAAAAGAAACTTCGATTCGATTCAAATAATAATGGAAGAAAAGATCACTTACACCTGTGTCACCTTCAGTACAAGTTTGCTCTCATTCCTCTATGAAAGTATCATCTCCTCTCAGTTATATAAAGAAATTAAAAATTACATGAAAGAAAATAAAAAAATCTAAGTTACAAAGTACAAATTATCCTAAATTCTACTCTCTGCTTGGTCGTTCCTTTTGCCTTTGAGATTGCAGGTATTTATAGGAGAAATGCAAAAGTTAGAGGAGTATGAAGATAGGGGAAGCTGGATATTTTTGAATTTGAATCCTCCCATTATCTCCAAACTTGATTTGATGTGGATATACAATTCTGATCTGTAACTTGTTAGCATGTTGATTGCTGAGTATAACTTATCAAATAACAGAATTTTTAATAATGATCAACATAAGCGTTGTTACCTTTTAAGTCTTCTTTCTGAATCATCTTGAATCATTAGATTTGAATTTCGGTAGCGAAAGTTATGATTCAAATACTAAAATGTATCCAATCAGAATCTGAGTCAAATTTGCTTCATCTCATCGTTGATCTTCTCTGTATCCATTTATCCCTTTAAATTTAGACTCTATATTTGATGTTATCTTCGGTTGATCTTTCGAGTTAACCACTTGAATCACCAAAAACTGAATTTAACCAATTGGATTTGGGATCTTCCTCCTCTAACCAAATAGATCTAGTTAAATCTGAATTTAACTGATATTTATTTGATTTTATCCTCTTTCTCCCCATGATTATCTTCAACAAAATAGACATTTAAGACAAAGAATTTAGCAAATTTATTATATAATAAATGTGGAAATGTAATAAAGAATAATGCAATAAATGTGTGCAATCAATAAATATTATGTAGCACGTTTTACATACTTTATATTTCTTATTTAACCAATAGTAATAGTAGTATGAGGGTGTTGTGAGGAATATGAACATGGAGATATGAAGTATGTCAAATAACCATACTACAGGTGACAAGTTAGTGGATATGTGGGTGTCATGATGTCTACAGGGTATACATGAAATAGAATTACATAGAATGTAGAATATACGTGCATAAGAATAATGTGTCACCACATGTAGTTTAACAAGTATCAGGAAGTGTAACATGTTATACAGGTGACACAATAGCAGAGAAAATATCAGGAATGGTGACAAGTATAAGTGAACAGTAATATACATGTATCAGTCAAGTCATGTTATTTATATAATAATAACAATAAGTACCACATGGTATTTTAATCAATCTCTTCTAGTGTTCCATACCACTGGCAATTCATACCGGAGCCCGCACCTCAGATGAACCCATTTGGACATGGCATACAGGTACCATTATCCGAACGAGAAAGTGACCAAATAACAAGCGTTCCCGATATTACTATTATTTATACCATTTTATTATGTTAACTGGAAACCCAATGGTCGAGGAGCTCTAGTAGGGAGAATGTATCCCGTGCATACCCGAGACAACGGCCTTAAACAAACCCCTGGTTGTTTGAGACCAGGGCTACCCGCTAGGGCAGGAGTAAGAAATAAGAAGCTCAAAGAGCTATATACAATACAAGCAGTAGCCAGTATCACGTCCCCTGCAGTAGGATTAACAATGGATCCAGACATCCACCCGATAAGACCTAGTCAATCATCAAGTCTCCACCATCCTCAAATTATATTCATTATATTTGAAATATACAGTATATCAAGAACTAGAACAGTGCATGATACAAGTAATATGATAATAGGACATGAGCTTTATTGATATTATGAAACAAGATAACGGGAAACGAGATATAAGAGATGTGGGATTCTAGAGGTGGCCCCCGTGACTTAGATCCACGTGGCGCTTAGTTTCACAGATCGCGTATCAATAGCACTCATAT
This sequence comes from Agave tequilana, assembly GCA_038442645.1. Classification (NCBI taxonomy): domain Eukaryota; kingdom Viridiplantae; phylum Streptophyta; class Magnoliopsida; order Asparagales; family Asparagaceae; genus Agave; species Agave tequilana. The sequence continues at coordinate 22,455 of JAVJIF010016105.1, forward strand.
CCAGTAACGAGAATATCAATATAACTAACAGGAAACAATCATGTAACGAGATTACATGAATAAACATGTAGCAATAATCTATGTAATAAGAACGGTGATCCACACGACAAGAATATAAAAAAAATAATCAACGCATGTATACCGGTGAATAAATGTAACAGTGGTGTATGTACATGGCATAACTGTGTACAGAGCTTTCATGCAACAATGATACAAATATATGGAGTAGTAGCATATCTGTGTATTAATAGTACATGTAATAACAGTGTTCAGTGTAACATGTAATACCGTGTCCAGTGAACTAGAGTGTCCGTGTAACGATGATACAAGTCTACTTGATACCAGTAACTCAGTATAATAGTGATACAAGTATATGAATTAGCAGTGTGTGATGTCACGAGGGAAGTAACAGTGAGAATAGCAAGACAATGTTGTTATCCTAATTATGTGTCGATATACCTCTATTTGTTACAATGATTCCAACATTATTAGCATGATAAATATCTTAAAGCAATTATCTATTGCTTTCTATTTTCAAACTCTTCACAACCAATTTTAATAATTGTTATTTTAATATGTGAGAATATCTTTATTAATAATTCAATAACCGCTTCTTACCAATATATAACTAATCTATATGTATTTTATTGTAAATCAAGAAACAAAATAAAATTATTATTTAACAATTATATCCAATTAACTATCATGCATATACTACTTACAGTGATTTATCATTTATTGTATTTATTAAATAATATTCATAATGTTTTACCAATAATCACAATTTATTAAATAAGGCAATCGATCAATTTTACTAAATATGATAAAATATACTTTATAAAAGAAAACACTCGCTTAGTTATTACAGGGACGTAGCTCTTTGTCTCACGATCGTAATGACACCAGAATCGTCTAGATCGGACTCCGGATGCTCCAGATATTGCCCGAACACTAAAAGTAATAGAAATGGGTAAATATGTAATAAAAATATGTCACATGTAAATATTATAAATTATCAGAGGGTTTTCTGTAGTTTTACCTTTATTAATTTGGATGCGGGTATGAGTGGCAAACGGGTTGGGTTTGGCTCCAACACCCAAACCGATAACTTAAGTGTAATGGGTATCGGGTCTAATGGGTTTAGGTATTGGGTTTGAGTGATAATGGGTTAATGGGTTTGTATTAGGATTATTGGGTTTAAACTCAATTAGAAAGAGGGAGAAAGAGAATGAGAGAGGAGTGGGCAGGGGCTGGCGGCAGCCAGCTCGACCCGGCCGATGGTGACGCCCAGAGAAAGAGAGAGGGAGATAGAAAGAAATGGAGAGAGAGAAATGAGAAGAAAATAGGAAGAAGAAGAAGGAGAAGGAGAAGAAAATAGGAAGAAGAAGATGAAGGAGAAGAAAAAGAAGGAGAAGGAGGAGGAGGGGAGGAAAAGGAGAGGGAAGGGGGTGGCACCCGACGGGAGGCACGGTGGCGCGCAGGCCACCGGCCACCTGGCCACGTGTCAGGCCCCCCCGGTCTGGAACAGAGAGAGGGAAAGAGGGGGAGAGAGAGACAGTGAGGAAGAGAGAGAGAGAGCTGAGAATTGGAGAGAGAGAGAGAGCTTGAGAGAGAGAGAGATGGAAGAGAGAGAAAGAAAGAGGGAGGGGGTATTATAAAAGGAGAAGAGAGGTTGTTGGGAGTGGGTAAGGCGATGGGGAGAAGGAATGAAGAAGAAAGAATTAAAAATATGATTATTTGGTATTATTTAAATAATATTTTATTTGGGTTAAAATTTGACTGGTTTAGAAGAGTTCCCAAAAATTTTATAAAATAGATAATATTATACGAAGGAGGAATATGAAATTAAATTCTAGAAATTCGGTGTAGTTTGCAAGTTAAAAATCCTTGAATATTTCACCGACACCGGTCGACACCGGTTTCGCCCGATTTTTAATAAATTCAGAAAAATTTTCAAAAATACTCAAACGTAAAAAATATGATTCTAAGATGCAATGTGAAAACATATTTTAGAAACTCAAATTAATTTGTGAATTAAAAATCGTAAAGCTGATTATCGGTATCGGTCGCACCGAATTCGGAGATTTTCTAAAATAATTTAGAAAAATTTCAAAAAATTCTAAAAAATCTATAATATTGGAAAATAATGTTTGAAACTAAAATCAACTTAATCTCACTATCAAGAAGGACAAATTAACTTTATATGCTGTATCGAGCACTGATACTATGATACGTACATAAGGATCGAGGGGTTATAGTATCAGAGTAAGTATGGTATTCCAGATTACGCACATGGTATCAGAGCATATCAATTTTGTTACAATAATTGGCATCAGAGTTGATGGTGTTCGTTCAAGACTCGAGTGCTCTAGATGAAGAAGAAGGTGTCAAGTTGATGGAGTGCGACGGAGCATCAAGATGAAGAAGACAACAAGAAAGTTCAGATTTATTCTAAGATAAAAATTGATGATTTTTGGAGTATATTGGTCAAGGTGGAGTCGTAAAAGCTCAATGAATATGAATACGGTAGATATGGAGGTGATGATCAAATTATCGCCAATAGTGGATGACAAGACAAGCTCGATGAGCTCACAGAAGTAGTGGACAAGGCATCCCAAGAGTCTCGTTGCGATAGCAAGTCAATAGAAAAACAACGGAGGGTGACGAAGACGATCAATGGAAGGGAATGATCGAAAGGTAAATCTTATAATCGTAGTCAGATTCAGACGATCAAGGTATCAAACTCCATGTTTTTCAATATTCTGAATATAATGGTGAGTGCAGATCGAGGAGATTCTAATGTCTGATATAGGTTATGTACAAATTGGTTAAAGAAATCAATGGAGATCACGATCAAAGTTACGACAGACTAGTGGTGACACAGTGAGATTATTATAGGTATTGATGGATCTATCAGGTTTGAAGATCATTAATAGTAGGATAATAAATCTGAAAAATATCAATACAGTGGTGAATGGTAGCCTTGATTGATAGAAGAAAGACCATGGCAGTGTGCGACGGGAAGGCCCGGTAAGACTATGATAGTTATGTGAAGACGATAAGTTTCAAGGTTAAAACATTGATGGAAGATGGATCATCACCAAGTAATCAGTGAAAGATCATGGCACGACAAGTCCTTGACATTGTTCGTGTAAAGTTGGTAAGACCATAGTAAAATTAGAGGCAGATTGTCACAAGACTGGTGGGGGCCTCATGGCCAAGAGGGCGTTACAAAGCGAAATTGGCTGGCAGCAGTGGTGATACAATGAAAGCTAGGGAAAAAATTAGGTCAAGGAGTTTCAATGAAAAGCTTGAAGGGAGCTCACTTTGAGGTGGAGCTTCAAGGAAAACTGTGTTGGCCCAAGGTTACACTCACCGAGTTTTATGGTTTTGATGATAATAAAATATATGTTGTTATTTGCACTAATCAAGTTCATATGTTTAAATTTATCTTAGGGTTTTAAGAATTCAAGAAGTTTTCTTCTTCTAAAGGAAGGTGTTGGAAACTCAAGAAGACTCAGATACGGGATCAAAGCTCAAAGCACTCAACATCGCTAATGGAAAGGCCCTTTTGAAGAACTTGTACTCACCTAGAGCCTTGTAAGATCTTAGTTTATTAAAGTATAGAATATAGTAGTAATGCTCAAGAAGTTACACGCACAAAATATACGATTTCGAAAATACAAGTTTCGGTAGTATCGGCATTTTGCATGTTTGATTTTGATACATATCTCATAATTTTTTCAAAATTTTATAACAAGTCTAGAACTTATATTTCATCACCTATACATTGCTACATTACCCTTAAACCAATACAAAATATTTTAAAAATTGTTTGATATTCAAATCCATACATAAAAACTGTTCCAAGCTAGAACGGTTGACCGGCCAGTCAACCGGTGCCCATTGCAGGCCAGAACGGCCGACCACCTGGTCGATCGGGCCTTTGGCCAGGGGTGTGTATGTTTGTACACGTTGTCAGTCGACCGATCGGTAGACCACTAACCCTTGCGGTTGACCGACTGAGAGACGCTAACTCTCGGTTGGGGTCGGTCGACTGGGTCAGACGACCGACAATTTAAATATTTCTTTTAAAAATACCTAGCAGTCGACCGTCCGGTCTACCAGAGCCAACAGATCTTTTCTGGATGACCTGTCAGTCGACCGGCCGGTCGACCGACAGGCTACCAGATGGCCATAACGGCTAGTTTTTTAATTTGTTTTTTTAGTGGATTTCAACAGGCATTTTTAGTTTCCAATGTCTAAACACACTCCAAATGACCTGGTATGATTTATAAATAATATTTATTCATTGCCTATATATATGGGTCATGGGTTTTAGTTTTAGACAACAAAAATACTCAAGTTTACAAGTTTTACAAGTTTGTTTTAAAAGAGAAAAGTTTTTCTAGCTTTCAATCTCCAAGTTCTTTCTTTCCAAAGATATTTTCAGTTGGTTTAAAAACTCCTCTATTCTTTCTAACTGATTTTCATCTCACTTAACTTCTTGAGCAACACTTCATATTCTACTCTATAAAAAGTTGTAAGAGAGAGTGTTTATGATCTTGTTAGATCACCTAGTGCTTTGAAACCTCAATTGGCTTTGTGCTACCTCTTGTGTAGAGGGTTGAGTTGGTGGAGTTGTGTACTCTAGTCTTGTGTAGACCAAATTGTAATTTCTTTGTGTAAGGTACCTTTGTAGAAGATCCCTTAGAGGACAGTGAAATCTTTCATAGTGGTTAAGGCGGGGACATAGAGCAGTGGCTCGAATCTCGAAACAAAATTTCTTGCGTTTGTGATTGCTTGTGTCTTGCTCTTTATTGTTTTTCACCTTTTTTTATACTTGTGTAATTATTCATCTTGCATTCTATAATTGCTTTCATTCCATCACTTTCATTATAAGTCTATACTCATCTCAATAAGGAGGCAATTGGGCACCTCAACTCATTTTCTAGAGGAATCAAAAAGGAGAAATTCTAGAGCCCTTCACGGGAAATTCGGCTTCAATTCTTATTTTGAGTAACTGTTTACATAATTCATCATAATTAGTTTTAAAATTTTATTTGATTAACAAAACACCAAGGTGTATTTCAATTGGTATCAGAGCCTTGGTCTCTAGTTTTTAGCTTAACAACCTTAGAGAGATCATAATTGCTAATCACTTCTTTTACAAATTCATCTTCATTCACTTTAGTAAAAATGGCTGAAGGTATTAAACCACTTCCTAGTTTGATGGCCTTAACTTTCCTATATGGAAGGTTAAGATTACCGTATTTTTGTAATCCTTAGGAAGCCGGGTTGCAATAGCGGTTACTAAACTCTTTAGTGTACCCATTGGTGATGAGGACACTTGGTCTGACATTGCCACTAAGAAGTTTGATGCAAATGCTCAGGCACGCTATGCCTTACTTCAAACTTTGAACGATGACGATATTGCTAGGGTCATCCATTGCAAATCTGCCTACGAGATTTGGACACATCTAGTAGTCACACACGAAGGTACATTACAAGTTAAGAGAGAAAAGATTGATCCCTTATGTTCTCAATGGGCGTGTTTGGTTGCAAGGAAGTGGGCGGAAGTAGGAAAATGGGGAAGTATAATTGCTCACTTCCCTATCTATCCAAACACCAGAAAAGGAAAATAAGAAAACCCCTTTTTCTTTCTCTTTTCTCTTTTAAACAACCATTTCCTCAATTTCAGAGTGCTATAGTTAATTTTGTGGTCATGTAAATCTCATTTTTAAAAAGTTGTAGCATAAAACAGTTAATTTTTTGATCATATAAATCTCACTTGCATTCTAATTACAGTCCATTTTTTTTCTTAATTAATTTTTATTTTAATATTATTTTATGGTCAACTTTGTGGTCAACCTTTCAACTTCCACTTTCACATTACCATCCAAACACCGAAAAAGATATAACATTTTTCAAACCACACTTCCCAACAATATCCAAATATCCGAAAACTTATTAGCCAATTCTCAAATTTCAAAGGAAATTATTACCACTTCCTCAATTCCTCACTTTCTCACTTCCACCGTTAACCAAACAGACCCAATATGAAAATTTCACCATGCATGAAAATGATACCATTGATGATAAGGTAACAAGATTTACTAAAATAACTAATGGTCTTACTTCTTTAGGTGATGCCATTGACAATGATCAAAAAGTAAGGAAGATCATTCGGGCACTTCCACCCTCATGAGAAGTCAAAGCTACTACATTAAAGGAGCTAAACGATAAAGAAGAGATGGAGCTTATCGGTCTTATAGGATACCTTAAGACCCATGAAATAGAGAGGAAGACAGGGAAGAGATGGCACCACAAAGAAGAAAGTGATCGCTTTCAAATCCACTCCCACAATTTCCGATAATGATGATGAAGAAGAGAATGATGAAGAATTCTCCCGCCTAGTGCAAAATGTAAGGAAGATGTATACCAAGGTTAAGTTTAACATAGAAGAAGATGGCAAGGGAAAGAAGAAAAGAAGGTCATATACTTCAATTGACGGAAGTCGAGCCACATGGTTGTTGATTATCCAGAGATCAAAAGTAAACCTTCAACCTCCAAGAAGCCCTATAAAAAGAAAGCTCTCAAGGCTACGTGGGACTCGAAGAGTGAAACCGATGAAGAAGTGCATACGACACATGTGTGTTTCATGGCTAATGATAACTCACCTAAGGTAACATCCGAACCCTCACTTGACAGTTGTGAATTAACAATGGATGAATTAGGTGAGGCTTTTGAAGAATTCTCTAACAACTATTATTTCCTTAAAAAGAAATTTAAAAATGAAAAAGGAAAATGAACCCTTCAAAATAAAATTGTTATTCTTTACAAAGAAAAAGATGATTTATCTTCCACACTCTTATCCCCACAAAAAGATTTTGATGCATATAAAATTTCATGTAAAGAAAAAATTTTCATTAATTGAAAAGGTGAGATTTCTATTTTAAAAGATAAAATTAACTCTTTAGGAGATGTGCTAAAAAATGTGAGTTTGATGAAGTTAGACTGGAGGCAATATTTTCTAAGAAACATACTCCATAGAAATATATTCATACTACACATGCTCATCATACCACACATACCCACACTTCTAAATCACAACATATACATGCACATCATGCTAGACACACTACACACACCAAGCATATTCACACCCCACACTCTCATCATGCTTTTATTTATTGTAGAGTTTATTCATGCACTTGTAACCGAAAAGGTCACTTAACCAAATTTTACTTTGATAAAATAAATGCTTCTAATGATTACATTTGGATTCAAAATGCTAACATTAAAGGACCCAAGAAAATTTGGGTACCAAAATCAACTAATTTGTTACTTGATATAGGTACACACCAAGGCTCCAAGACGTAGGGAGCGGTGATATCTTGATAGCGACTGCTCAAGACATATGACGTAGGATATCAATAATTTTACAACCCGATCAAGATACGATGAAGGTGACACCGTCACCTTCGGAGATGATTCTAAAGAGAAAATTATCGGTACATGTAACATTAAAATTGGCTCATCTCTCTTAATTGAAAATGTTATTTTAGTTGACGGTCTCAAGCATAACCTCTTGAGTATTAGTCAACTTTTTGATAGAGGTTTCAAAGTGATTTTTGATGATTTAGCTTGTAATATTTTAGATAGACAAACTACTACATGTGTACTTTTCAGTTTTCATGAAAATAATATGTACATGAGTGATATGTCAAATTAACAATGTAATACTACATATTTAAAAGCCTTTAATGAAGACTCTTGATTATACATAGGAGACTAGATCATGTTCCATTTGACCATCTATCTATAATCAATAATAAGAAAGTGTGAAAGGTATTCTTTATTTGAAACTTGAGAAGGACCGCATTTGCGATGCGTGCCAATTTGGAAAACAAACTAAGTCCTCTTTCAAAACAATCAAGGATATCATGACATCAAGACCCTTAGAGTTAATTCACATGGATTTGTTTGGTCCAACTAAAATTAAAAGTCTAAGTGAAATTATTTTGTCATTGTTTTAGTTGATGATTTTTCTCGTTTTATATAGCTTTTCTTTTTAGAGCACAAAGATCAAGCCTTTTCATATTTTCAAGTGTTTAGAAAAAGAGTTGAAAAAGAAAAAAATTTCGATTTTATATATAAGAAGTGGTAGAGGTGGTGAATTCATTAACCACTCCTTTATTACCTGTTGTAAAGAACATGGAATTAAACATGAACTATCATGTCTTAGAACTCCACAACAAAATGGAGTCGTTGAAAGAAAGAATCACACTCTTCAAGAAATGGTTAGGACAATGATAAATGATGCGGACTCCCTCAATGCTTATGGGCCGAGGCCTAAACACATTATCTTACATCTCAAATCGAATTTATTTTTGTAAAAACACTTCTAAAATTTTATTTGAAATTTACTATTTGAGAAAATCTAATGTTTCTTACTTTAAAGTTTTTTATTGTAAATGCTTTGTTTTAAACGCTAAAGACAATTTAGGAAATTTTGATGTCAAATCTTATGAAGTTATAATTGTTGGGTATTCAAATACTAGTAAAGCTTATAGAGTCTTCAATAGATCTACTTTAACTGTTGAAGAATTTATACATGTCAAGTTTGAGTAATCTAATGCTTTTGCGAAGAATGTTATAGAGTTTGATTCCTTAGGTGAAGACATGGAGAAGATAACCTTGAAAGACTCACCTATAGAAAAAGAAAAGTCAAAGATTGATGTATAAGATGAAGTTCAAGAGGTTGAAGTAAAGCCAACACAATCACTTTCAAATGATTGGAGATTTACTTCAAATCATCCCAAGGATCTCATTATAGGTGATGTATCCAAGGGGGTAACTACTCGATCCAAACTCCATAATTTATGTGCGCATTTTTCTTTTATTTCACACATTGAGTCCAAAAACATCCTCGAAACCGAGGCTGATTCATATTGATTGCTTGTAATGTAAGAAGAGCTCAATCAAGTTGAGTGCAACTAAGTTTGGCATCTTATTCTTAGACCCCATGATAGACCAACTATTGGTACTAAATGGACCTTTAGAAATAAGTTGGATGAGTCGGATAATATTATTAGAAATAAAGCTAGTTTAGTGGCTCAAGGTTACACCCAAATCGAAGTTATCAATTTTGAGGAAACCTTTGTACCCTTAGCACGACTTGAAACCATACGGATGGCGCTTACCTTTGGTTCTTATAAAGATTTCAAACTCTTTGAAATGGATGTCAAAAGTGCGTTTTTAAATAGTTTTATAGAAGAGGAAGTGTATGTTGAATAACCCCCGGTTTGTTGATTCTACACATCCAGATTTTATGTACGAACTTGATAAAGATTTATATGATTTAAAACAAGCTCCAAGATCTTGGTATGAAAGACTTTCAACTTTTCTAATTTCAAACAATTTTGTTAATGGTAAAGTTGACACCACTTTGTTTACAAAGCATGTAAATAGTGATATCCTAATTGTTTAAATTTATGTGGATGATATTATTCTTGGATCCACTAATGAAAAGCTTTATAAAGAATTTGAATCATACAAGAAGAACGAGTTTGAGATGTCTATGATGGGAGAGCTAAACTACTTCCTTGCCCTCTAAATCAAGTAAAGAAGTGATGTGATCTTCATAAATCAAGCCAAGTACACAAGAGAACTCATCAAGAATTTTAGACTTGAAGATGCAAAATTAAGTAAGACTCCCATGGCCACTACTACTAAGCTTGAAATGGACGAACAAGATATAAATGTAAAGATTAAACTTTATAAAAGTATGATTGGTAGTTTACTTTATTTGACGGCTAGTATGTCAGATATTATGTTTAGTGTTTGTCTATGTGCTAGATTTCAATCTTATCCTAAAGAGTTTCAGTTAATTGCGATACGCATTATTAGATACTTAAGGGCACTATTGGAATGGGCTTGTGGTATCTGAAAACTGGACAATTTCTCATGACGTGTTATTCGGATGTCGATTATACCGGTTGTAGAGTGAATAGGAAGAGCACTAGTGGCACATATCAATTTCTATGTAATTGCCTTATTTCATGGTCTTCTAAGAAACAAAATTTAGAAGCCCTCTCAACCACCGAGGCGGAGTATGTTGTTGCCAGAGCTTATTGTGCACAAGTCCTATAGATGAAACATACTCTCCTTTACTATGATTTGCATTATGATCATATTAAAATATTTTATGATAATACTAGCGCCATTCATATGACCAAAAATGTAAATCAACATAGGAAGATCAAGCACATATATATTCGATATCACTTTCTTAGAAATCACTATGAGAAAGACGATATTGAAATTGATTATGTTTTCATAAATTTTTAACTTGCGGACATTTTTACTAAACCACTAGATTATAATAGATTTTCATTCATTTGTGGTGAGTTAAATGTTTGTATTATGGATTCATAAGTTTTGAAAATATTTTCAATTTTTCTTTTCTTGTATTTTTTAAATTAATATCTCTTTTATGTTGTTGGCTTTACCCTTTTTGATGTGTGACAAAAAAGAGGAGAGATATTTGAGTTATTAAGTTATTTTGATATTCTATATCCATTCTCTTTACCATTCTTATATATGGCTTGGAGATAGGAGGATTGGAAGGATGGTAGGCTATATATGTATATTATTCCATATTGATATCTTTTTTATATGCATATATGTGTGACTTACTTATGTTGTCAAATCTATTTAAAGTCATAATATTTTCATGTATTTGATAGATAGCATAACTTGAGGGGGAGTTTTTCAAGCTCTTTCATGTCTTTTATCTTAAATAACTCACATGTTTTGTCATCATCAAAAAAAGGGAGATTATTGGCTCAAGATTATAGTCACCCATTTTTATAGTTTTGATGATAACAAAACGTATGTGATTATTTGTACTAATCAAGCTCAAATATTTAAGTTTATCTCAGGGTTTTAAGCATTCTAGGAGTGTTTTCCTCTAAAAAAAGGTGTTAGAGACTCAAGAAGACTCAGATACAGGATTAAAACTCAAAGCACTCAACGTCGCTAATGGAGAAGCCCATTTGAAAATCTTGTATTCACCTAGAGCCTTAAAAATTTTAGTTTGTTAAAGTGTAGAATATAGTAGTAATACTCAAGAAGTTACACACACAAAATACACGATTTCAAAAAATACATGTTTTGGTAGTATCGGTAATTTGCATGTTTGGTTTTGATATATGTCTAATAATTTTTTTAAAAATTTTATAACACGTCTAGAATATGTATTTCATCACCTATACATTGCTACATTCCCCTTAAACCAATACAAAATATTTTAAAAATTGTTTGATATTCAAATCCATACATAAAACTGTTTCAGGCCAGAACGATCGACCGGCCGGTCGACTGGTGCCCATTACAGGCCAGAACGATTGACCGTCTGGTCGATCGAGCCTTTAGCCAGAGGTGTGCACTTGTCGTCAACTGACATCGACCGTTAACCCTTGCGGTCGACCGACCGGTCAACCGACTGAGAGACCCTAACTCTCGGTCGACCGGGTCGGTCGACTGACAGTTTAAATATTTGTTTTTAAAAATACCTAGCGGTCGACTGGCCGGTCGACCAGAGCCAACAGCTTTTTCTGGATGACCTGTCGTCGACCGACGGGCTGCCAGATGGCCATAACGGTTAGTTTTTGAATCTATTTTATTTTTAGTGGATTCCAACAGGTATTTTGGTTTCTAGTGTCTAAACACACCCCAAATGATCTGGTATAATTTATAAATAATATTTATTCATTACCTGTATATATGGGTCATTGGTTTTGGTTTTAGATAACAAAAATACTCAAGTTTACAAGTTTTCTAAGTTTGTTTTAAAAGAGAAAAGTTTTTCTAACTTTCAATCTCCAAGTTCTTTCTTTCCAAAGCTATTTTCAGTTGGTTTAAAAACTTCTCTATTCTTTCTAACTGATTTTCATTTCTCGCTTAATTTCTTGAGTAACACTTCATATTCTACTCTATAGGAAGTTATAAGAGAGAGTATTTGTGATCTTGTTAGATCACCTAGTGCTTTGTAACCTCAATTGGCTTTGTGCTACCTCTTGTATAAAGAGTTGAGTTGGTGGAGTTGTGTACTCCAGTCTTGTGTAGACCAAGTTGTAATTTCTTTGTGTAAGATACCTTTGTGGAAGATCCCTTAGAGGATAGTGAAATCCTTCATAGTGGTGAAGGCGGGGACATAGAGCAGTGGCTCGATCCTCAAAATAAAATTTCTTGCACTTGTGATTGCTTGTGTCTTGCTCTTTATTGTTTTTCACCTTTTTTTATACTTGTGTAATTATTCATCTTGCATTCTATAATTTCTTTCATTCCATTACTTTCATTACCGGTCTATACTCATCTCAATAAGGAGGCAATTGAGCACCTCAACTCATTTTCTGAAGGAATCAAAAAGGAGAAATTCTAGAGCCCTTCACGGGGAATTCGGCTTCAATTCTTGTTTGAGTGACCGTTTGCATAATTCATCATAATTAGTTTTAAATTGCATTTGATTAACAAATACCTATTCACCCCCTCTAGGTGTATTTCAAACTGCAATAAGTTTAAGAGTTATAGGAAGACTATAAAAAAGATGCATTCAAATGAGGTTCGAGATGACCCAAGGCATGGCGGTGAATCCGTCAAAGGCCCCGGGGAGACGGGCAAGGTTAAAGGCTTCATGATATAGTTATAACAAAGAAAAGAATTAAGGTAGTAATCTAAAATCTCAAATTATTTTGCTAAAGGCTTAAAAAGCAAGTCAAGGTAGAGATTGTTAAGATTTTGTCTTGTTTTTCAAGAAGAGATGATGTTCCAAGAAAATTTAATTGAGTTAGAGAAGACGATGGCTTAAAGCAAAAGAAGCAAATTAAGGTGAAGCAGTTTCCTTTTCAGACGATTGCGAGTTTTCTTTTCAGGTAGAGTATGAATATGATTCAATTCCTATTCAATGAAGATTTGTTTCTAAAAATTGAAAGGTCTAGAATCCTTCTAATTCAAGAAGATCAACTCCTAACAAGATCGATCAAGATTCTTCAAACATCCAATGGCCAAGATTATCTCATAGTCTAAATAGGATTTGTATTGTAAAACCTAGCATTGTAAATTGGAGCAGAGGAACAAATAAAGTAATGGTGAACAATAGTATAAGGCCTAAAAAGCCAAGAAGACCCTAAAAAGCCAAGAAAGAGAGGAGTATGGTGAAAGTGCATAGAGAAAAGGTATACTTTTATAATCTAGGCGTAGATTCAATAAGAAGATGAATACTCTTCTGTCATCAAGAAGAAGATTAGATCTCTTTGTATCAAGTTTATTAATAAATCTCTCTTAAGTTCTTTCCTCGTGGACATAGGTCAAGTTTGGGCCAAACCACGTTAAATTGTGTGTTCTTCTTGTATCTTTTAATATTCATCTGTGTGTTTGAAGTAATCGATCCCATGGCGTACTTGAGGTTGTTGGTGGGGATCTCTATATCTCCCAACTATTGGTGTCATAGTAAATATGGTATCCCGAGTTATGCACGCAACAATTGGTATCAGAGCATATCAATTTCGTTACAACAATTGGTATCAGAGTAGATGGTGTTCGTTCAAGACTTGAGTGCTCTAGATGAAGAAGAAGATGTCAAGTTGATGGAGCATCAAGATGTAGAAGACAATAAGAAAGTTTAGATTTTTTCTAAGCTAAAGATCAATGAATTTTGGAGTATATTGATCAAGGTCGAGTCGTTAAGGCTTAATGATGCTCAAATTTGAACACGGTAGACGTGGAGGTGATGATCGAATCATCACCAATGGTGGATGACAAGATGAGCTCGGCTCACGAAGGCATCGCACAAGCCATTCCATGGATTCTCGCTGCGACAGCAAGTCAAAATAAAAACACGAAGGGTGATGAAGATGATCAATGGAAGGGATTGATCGGAAGGTAGATCGTGCAATTGTAGTCGGATTCAGACGATCAAGGTGTCAAAACTTATGGTTTAAAATGATCTAGATGCAATGGTGAGTGCAAATTGAGAAGACTCCAATATTCGATACAGGTTCTCTACAGATTGGTTAAAAGAATCGATGGAGATCACAATCAAAATTACGATGGACTAGTCGTGATACGGTGAGATTATTGCAGGCATTGATGGATCTATCAGGTTTGAAGATCATCAATAGTAAGATAATAATTCTATAAACATCAATACAATTGTGGATGGTAGCCCTAATTGATGGAAGAAAAACCATGGCAGTGTGCGGAGGGAAGGCCTGGTAAGACTATAGCGGTTATGTAAAGACGGTAAGTCTTAAGGTTAAAACATCAATGGAAGATGGATCATTACCAAGTAATCGGTGGAAGACCATGGCACGACAAGTCCTTGACAATATTCGCGTAAAGTTGTTAAGATCATGATAAAATTAGAGGCAGATTGCCTCAAGACCGGTGGGGGCCTAATGGCCGGGAAGGCATCACAAAGAGAAATTGGTTGATGGCGGCGGTGATGCAATGCAAGCTAAGAGAAAGAAACTAGGTCAAGGAGTTTCAATGAAAAGCTTGAAGGGAGCTCACTTTGAGGTGGAGCTTCAAGAAGAACTGCAACGTGTCTAAGAGTTACAGGACGGCTACAAAAAAAGGGCATTCAGGTAAGATTCGAGATGACCCAATGCATGACAGTGAATCCACCAAAGGCCTGTAACACCCCGCTCCCGGAAGACGTACTTAGTCGCATATTCATATTTTTCAATCATATTTTTTGATTTACTTTCAGTATTTATTTTGTATTATGAATTTTTTAGATGTTTGTTTTGCTTTGGATTCGGATTTGTAGACTCGGAGTCAGCCTTAGTCTGAACCAGAGACCCGATCCTAGAATATTACTCAATTTAGTCTTTCTGGTATTCAGATTTGACCGATTTTAATTTTAAATATTATTTTCTAATATTTTAGATTTTTTATGATTTTCTAAAATTTTTCTGAATTAAATTGAAAATCTTCAAAATCGGTGTCGACTAGTGCCGCTGACCGATTCTCCGATTTTTAATTTACAAACGGACATAAAATTCTATAAACAGCTTTATCATAACTTCTTAAAATTACATTTTCTATCTAAATATTTTTTCTGAGATTTTTCTAAATTTATCAAAATTTAACTGGATTTGGTGTCAGCCAGTATCGCTGGTTGATTCCAGGAATTTTAGTTTACAATTAGAATCAAATTTCTAGATTTTGCTTTTATATTACTTTTTAAAATTATATTTTCTTCTTTTTTACATTTTTTAAGATTTTTCAGAATTTATCAAATCCGGCCGACCCGCTATAGACCGGTATCGATAGTGGACTTCAAGTTTTTTATTTTAAAAATTGTACTACATTTCTAAAAACTAATTTCATTAAACATCTTAAACTAATATTTATTGTTTTTGAGAATTTTTGGAAACCTTTCTGAGTTACTTCATTTTCTGACTTTTCTGAAGTTTTCGGTGTTTTCCCAGATACCAGAATCTTATCCTGATATTTTATTTTTTCCTTTTTCTCATTTTCTCTCTCTCCTCAGACGCGAGTCTCACCAGACTTAGATCTGATTTTTAATGTGAAGATTCGCATTCTTTCTGCATTTAATGCACTACTAATCATCTTCTATCAAGCCATTATGACTTTTTGTCTTTTGTGTCTAACGTGACTCTCACGTTTTTCTCCTAGACGCGGAATCTCATCTCCGCGTCTGGCTTTGTTTTGCCTAGACGCGAACTTCATCTAATGGAGATGCAAGTCTCATTTGATGAAAGACATGACAATGGCAAACTTGTAATAATCAATTCTTCCTTATATATATAAACCACCACCTTTCTTTCTCTCTCTTTCATTTTTTCTTTCCTTCTTCACTTCCAGCAAACGCCAACAGCAGTCCACAAGCCACCTTGCCTCCTTGGCCGGCCACCCTCTCCACCTCCTTCACCATCAACTCCTCCACCATTCTCTCCTCCATTTCCTCCTCCATTCCCACAACAACAACAACTTCACCACCTTTTTCTTCTTCTTTTTCCACCAAGAAACCCATTAACCTCCAAAGCTTCATCACCATTTTCACCACCACCTACACTATTTTGGCCACCACCAACCACGCCATCTTCCTCCCCTTGGAGAGCTCTTTCTAACGAGTTATAGATTCGTTCTCCGAAACCCCTTTTGCAAAACCCCGTTTTCCCCTTTTGAACTACACTTGCACCATCATTGCTTGGGCTTGGGGCTTTGGCCGCCCGCCTCCGGCCACTTCCGGCTGTCTCCGGCCACCCCCGGACGCCGTCGGCGAGGCCCGGCCAGCCACCCCCCTTCCCTTTTCCTTCTTTCCTTCTTTCTTTCTTTCCTTCCTTCTTTCTTTCTTTCTTTTCTTTTTCCTTTCCTTTCCTTTTTCTTTCCTTCTCTGTTTTTCTCCCAAACCTTGCGTCTCCCCTTTTTTCTCCCAAAACCTGCGTCCCCCTCTCACTTCCTCCTTGCGTCTCTCTCACCCCCTCACCCTTGCGTCTCCCTCTCACCCTTTCCCCACGTCTCTTTCATCTCCATGTTTCTCTCTTTTCTCTTATTGTGTGATTGCTAGACACGGAGCTCACCCCCCACGTCCAAGTAATTCCTTAACGCGATCCTCACATTTTTGTGTTAACGTGACGCTGAGCTCATGCTCGTGTCTGCGTTCTTCTCATGTTCTGACTTAAACGCGGGTCTCGAACCCCGCATTTGTGAAAATCTACGCGATGCGACTCCCGCGTCTTCATTCTCTCTCCTCCTTTTTATTGGAACGCGTTTACGCGTTGGTTTTCTAGATTCCGGAGATTGGGGATTTCACAGTATTTTTTCGTATTTAGGCGAGTGTTCTTGATTTCCTTTTGGACTTTCCCGCTCTGTTGGGTCGACTTGTATCTGCATTATGTATTTGTTTTTGGGTTCTATTTTTGTGCTATTTGGAACTAACACTTTCTGCAGGTACCCTTGCCTTCGAGCTTACCCTCTGGGTACAACCTTTGAGGTTTAAAGTCCTCTGGACTTTCTCTATGATACGCCTGGTAGGCAGACCTAGCATCAACACTTTACCGCTTACTCCGTCCAAACGTCGTTACCCCGTGAGCCTGGCTTCACCGTAAGCGAAAGTATGGCGTTCATACGCTTACAGCGACACGTGTGTCTAGCTACGCTGCGAGCGATAACTACGCCTGATAGCATTTAGTGTTGTACATTAACTTCGCCCCAGCTTGCTCAGCTCTGCTTGATTGTGTTCAGCTATTACTCTATCACTTGCCAAGTACATGCTTGATATGTTAACACTTGATATGCTATTACTTGATACCTGTCATCTACATGCAAATACCTGACACCTGTCTGTATCACTTGACAACTGATGTGTCATCACCTGACACCCGACTTGCTACTACTTAACACTTGCTCCTTGTTATGTCATGACTTATCACCCGCCTCCTAACATATTAATACCTAACCTGTGATTATCACATTTACAGGAATACAATACTTGTTATCCTTTACTATATACAGTGACTTGAATCTTGTACTTATTATCCTGTATTATATACAGTGACCTCTACTCTGTTATACATGTACTCATGTACTCCTAAATTTCTGATCATGTCCTGCTCTTGCTATTCTCGTAAATTGATAATTGCATAATAAATTATTATAAAACAACTTGCACTCGGTTTGAGGGAAACTGATGGGTCCTGAATAATTATGTTCATGGTGATCTTATCGAGTCACGCATGGCCACATACTTGAGGGATCACCTGGCGGCCACCAGAGATTCCGTGGGGTGTACTGGCACCCCTACTCCTGTTTATTCCTGCTGGGTATGCACACGCCCTAGGCTTATTTTTATGGGATCTGCGATACTCTATTCCTGTTCGGGCGTAAATAAGTCCCGATACCTAGTGGTACGTTCCGGCTCAGAACCGGATACTCCTGGACCGTTGTCCCGGGTATGTTCGGGGCCCATCCTACACATGATTCATCGAATTTCATCAGTTTTCAAATAACTTGCTCTATAAGTTGTAAGTGAAAGTATGTGGAATGGGATACATACTGAAGCCTACAACTTAGACGGCCCCAATTATAATAAGATGCTAATATATAATTTGTTGTGTTGTTTTGTAGCTCGGGTTATATGCGCTCGGATTACGGTGACATGGGATAAGGGTATATAGATGAGGGTTTTCTTATTTGGATTATTCCTTCGATGTACTAGTCCATGGAGCAGTGACCTAAGCTTGTATAATCGATTTTGCCCGTAATTAATTTTATTCAGTTGTATCAGTTTTTATCGGTTTTATGTTAGTTTAGGAGATATCTGGTGTTACCTGCTCTTATCACCTTATATCATACATGTTCCCGGCTTGATATCGATTACTGTCTCTTTACTTTCTCCTGCATGTTGATACTTACGACACAGTTTTTAATGTATATTTATGACTTGGATTTATCGATACACATGTGCTTATCTCAGCACGCCATCTGGCTTTCGCATCACCACTCGTCGGGGAGTTCTGACTCCTCTAGATCCTCATGTCCAGGTTTTGGAGCTTGGAGCGTATGGATTCTCCCAGTTGCTAATCAGAATGGCGCAACTGAAGCGTGGATCCCCAGCAGACTGTCCAGAGCCCCATCCTTTCAGGCCCCCCTGCTGGCTCTAGATTTTTCCTGTTATGACTCTGAGCCTCTTTTTATAGTGTTCATACTTCTACATCTCCTTATATTCTCGCATTTGCGCCATATTGGTGATGTAATATTATTGTAATATTAGATCACTTCCTGTGATAACTTTGTAATTGTACTCATGTGTTGGAATGTATAATGCACCACGTGCTTTCGTACTCTGATTCTTACCTGTACTGATGCTTAGCGTATATACGTGAGGGTATTTCTGACCAGTGTATATACGTCGCAGTAACGTCTCCGTACCCCCAGGATCGGGGCGTTAGAAGGCCCCTGGGAGTGGGGATAAGATTAAAGGTTTCACGATATGGTACAACTAAGAAAAGAATTAAGGTACTAATCCAAAATCTCAAATTGTTTTGCTAAAAGCTTTAAAAGCAAGTCAAGGTGGAGATTTTAGGATTTTGCCTTGTTTTTTTAAGAGGAGATGATGGCCCAAGAAAATCCAATTGAGTTGGAGAAAACAATGATTTGAAGCAGAAGAAGCAAATTAAGGTGAAGCAGTTTCCTTTCAGATGATTGCGAGTTTTCTTTTCAGGAGGAGTATGAATAGAATTCAATTCCTATTCGATAAAGATTTATTTCTAAAGATTAAAAGGTCTAAAATCCTTCTAAATTAAGGAGATCAAGTCCTAATAAGATTGATCAAGATTCTTCAAGTATCCAATGATCAAGATCATCTCATAGTCCAAATAAGATTTGTATTATAAAATCTTATAAATATAGATTGTTATCCAGCATTGTAAATTGGAGCAGAGGAACAAAATGAAGTTGTGTTTAATAATAATATAAGGCCCTAAAAAGTCAAGAAAGAGAGCAGTTAAGTGAAAGTACATAGAGAGAATGTATACTTTTATAATATAGGCATAGAGGGGAAGATGAATACTCTTATGTCATCAAGAGAATTGTTAGATTTCTTTATATCAAGTTTATTAATAAAACTCTCTCAAGTTCTCTCCCCGTAGACGTAGGTCAAGTTTGGGCCGAACCATGTTAAACCGTGTGTTTTTCATTTTGTATCTTTACTATTCATCTTGTGTGCTCGAGGTAATCGATCTCATGGTGTGCTTGAGATCGTCGATAGGGGATCTCTGTATCTCCTAACTATTAGTATCATAGTAAGTATGGTATCCCAGGTTATGCACTCAACAATTGGTATCAGAACATATCAATTTCGTTACAACAATCTCATCACATAGTAAATGCCAACAAGTCCCCATCACACCCTCACCCATGTGGCTAGTTAATGGGCATGTTACTTCTTGTATACTAGTGCGCTGCTGGCTGAACTTTTCTTTCATTATTATTCTCAGCCTTTGAGAGAAATTTTCTCTAGCTATTATAGTTGCTTTCATTTCTCTCTTTCTTGAGATGCTGAAATTCTCTCTGTCTCTCTTTCTTTCTTTAACTGCTAAGTGGTCTCTTACCTTTTTTCAGCTACAAACTAATTTAATGTTGTTGATTGTGATCTTCATCCTGTTCCAATTTTACAGCAAGCATTAAATGCATAATGGGCAAGTTTTTCTTTTGTTTAATAAATGTTTTTCTAAAATTGTTGTGCCTTGAGCTTTAAATAAGATCTCAGATCCAATTCAAGAAAGTGACTAAAAACTGAGCTTCAAATTTCTTAGTCTCTAAACTTCAGAAATAAAGAGAAGTTATTGTGTTTTAATATTCAAAAATTCTATTCACCAACTTCTCAATTAAGAAGTGATTGTGCTTTTATTTCTCATCAATTCTCTTCACCTACTTCTCACTAACACATTTTTTATTCGAGAATCCAGAATTAAATTTTACAATCATTAAAATTCTCCCTTTTAGATTATGTATATTTAAGTTCCAATTATTGAAGATATTTATTATTACTCTTTAATTACACAAGGCCTCATCTTGTATTATTTTGATTTGTGATATTATGCTTGATGGTTCTCAGTCTTCTTTGGAGAACAAATCAATTCTTTTGAATTTGTGTATCCGCTTGGCGTAGAGGAGAAAGTCTAACTCCGAGAAACAGGTTGTGGTTGTTTTCTATTTAAGGAGAAGAGTGAAAGTGCAAGCTCGGATGAGAGTATTGACGATGTAATCCGTTTCTTCAGGTTGAAAGTTTATAGTGGATTTGAAATCCTAAAAAGAAGCTTGTATGTGGTGGATACTGGGGATTCCCACACCACCTAAAATCTGTGTTTTATTCTCTCTCTCGCATTTTAATTTCTAACTGTGCCTGCTTATCTTTACTTTTATCCACTATTATGTGCTTATAGCTCGGCTATCTATTCTATCTGACTTTCTGTAGTATAATTGTGGATTCTATCAGCATCTGGATCATTCTGTCAGAGCGCCAGTAGTGTGATTCTGCACTTCTCCAGCTAATTAGTTTTCAGCCAGAAGTACTTTAAAGCTTTCAGGATTTGAGTTATATCTTTATTCACACTATCTCTCAATCTCTGTCACCTGAATTTTGCTACTACATATTACTTTAACTTATTGTTTAATTATTGAAGCCGATGTTGCATTTGTTGTGCGCCGATGACAACAACCAATAGAGGATCCAACAGATCTCAACCACAAAGAACAATCCAATGAATCCAAGAAGAACAAATAATCGCAAAAACAAGATCTAATGAGGTTCGGCCAACGTGCCTACGTCCTCGGGGCAATCAATAGAGAGATTTGTATTAAGGAAGATGATTACAATAGCTATTAAGCCTCTTTGAATGCAAGAGAGCTCGTAGCTTTTTTCTTTTTGCAGGTGATAAACTCTAGAAACAACCTAGCAGCCTTTTATACCAGCTGTTCCGCAATTTGCGGAACAGCAGATTTTTGCCCAAACCCGACCGTCAGTCGACCGGACCGGTCGACCGACCTCCTTCCCGGTCGACCCGTCCGGTCGACCTAAACAAACAGAGAGTTTGGTTGATTACAGTCAGGCTTCCCGATCGACCCGGCCGGTCGACCGCGGAATGACCTGTGCACTTTGTGCACGTCGGTCGACCGGACCGGTCGACCGACTATGCCTGATTCTGCTGCTGCTGCTGTTTTCTGCTGCTGCTGTTTTGGCGATCTCCTCGACTCCTCAACGCGACCCCATGGCACTCCAGCAATCCGGTAAAATTCCTCTCTCTCCAACAATTCTCCACCTCGGTGAAGATTTCCAAATCTGAGCCGAATTCCGACTCGATAGCGGCTGCACCAACATGGTTGCCTACGTACCCTTGCCCAAGGGATCAAGCCGTCCGTAGTTCATCCAAATGAGCTTCAGCAAGCTCAGTTCACCCGAAGGACATGGAGCAAGTCTTTGCAGTGTGCAAACTTCACTCCCGTCACCACCTTTGTAAGCATATCGGCCGAATTCTCCGAAGTGTGAATCTTCAACAAGTTGATGTCACCTTCCTCCAGAATCTCCCGAACAAAGTGGTACCTGACATCAATATGCTTCGTTCTTGCGTGATAGACCTGCTTCCTTGCCAAGTAGATGGCACTCATGCTGTCACAGTTTATCTTCAATATATCCTGTTCCACGCCCAAGTCATCCAGCAACCCCTGAAGCCAGATTGCCTCCTTCATGGCCTCTGTCATAGCCATATACTCAGCCTCTGTAGTCGACAACGCGACGGTGGACTGAAGTGTGGAGCGCCAACTCACCGGTGCCTGTGAGAATGTGAAGACATATCCCGTAGTCGACCGGCGTTTGTCAAGGTCACCTGCATAGTCTGAATCCACATACCCTATGCACTCTTGCTTTCCGGTGTTGTCCTTCTCAAATACTAAGCCTACATCAACAGTTCCCTTGATGTATCTCAGGATCCATTTCACAGCTTCCTAATGACCCTGTCCTGGATCATGCATATATCTGCTCACCATGGAGACTGCTTGTGATAGATCTGGCCTTGTACACACCATAGCGTACATCAAGCTACCCACTGCATTTGCATATGGAACGTGAGACATATACTCACGCTCTTGAACACTCCTTGGAGACATCTTTGCAGATAATTTGAAGTGTGGCGCCATAGGTGTACTAACAGACTTAGTATCCTTGCCGATATTAAACTTTTGCAGTACCTTCTCCAAATAGCCCTTCTGTGTCAAACTTATCCTGCCAGCTTTCCTGTCTCTAGTGATCTCCATGCCCAATACTTTCCTTGCTTCACCCAGGTCCTTCATCTCGAACTCTGATGATAGAACTTTCTTCAGAGAATCAATTGCGGACCTCGACCTTGAAGCAATTAACATATCATCTACATAAAGAAGTAGATAGATATATTCACCTGATGGTAACTTATTGTAGTACACACATGGGTCAAAATGGCTACGTGTGTACTTCTTCTTCCTGATGAAGCTATCAAATCGCTTGTACCACTGTCTAGGAGACTGCTTCAAACCGTACAGCGATTTCTGTAGCTTATATACTAACTCTTCCTTTCCTGCAGCTTTGTAACCTGTGGGCTGTGTCATATAGATCTCCTCCTCAAGATCGCCGTGGAGAAAGGCGGACTTCACATCAAGTTGGTCAAGTTCCAACTCATTCTGCGCCACCAAAGCCAATAGAATCCGAATAGACGAGTGTTTAACTACCGGGGAGAACACCTCGTTGTAGTCGATTCCTTCTCTCTGAGCGTAGCCTTTAGCCACCAGCCTTGCCTTGTAGCGTACTGTATCTTCTTGGAGAGATCCTTACTTCTTAGCAAATACCCACTTGCACCCGATGGCCTTCTTCCCCTTGGGCAACTTAGTAAGTTCCCATGTGTTGTTCTTGTAGAGAGATTGCATCTCTTCATTCATGGCCTCTTTCCACCTCCTTGCTTCTGTACTGATCTCAGCTTCCCTGAATGTAGATGGAATAGCCTCTTCAACAACTGGAAGTGCATATGCGACGACCATATCAGTGGTGAGCCAACCTGGTCTCCTAGTGTTTCTCCGTGGCCTTTCAACTGCAGTGGGATCTGGAACAGTATCCATGACCTGCTCCTGACCCTCTTCAACATCTTCAGTATCTCCTTCAGCTGCTTGATCACCACCCTGTGTCACCTCAGGAATGATCCGAACTGATACTGAATCCTCTAGAGATGGTGGATCTGCATCACTCTCCACCTGCTGCAATAGCTCCTTGGTCTTGCTTGTCTCCACCTGCTGAGAGACTATAGGCTTCATCAAAGAGGCCTCATCAAATGTGACATCCCTGCTGAGTATGAACTTGTTGTCCTTTTGGTCCCAAATCTTGAACCCCTTGGTTCCTCGCTTGAAGCCAACGAACACCCCTTTCTTTGCTCTCGGATCCAACTTGTCTTCTTTGACATGATAGTAGGCTGGACATCCGAAGACCCGTAGCAAATCATAGTCTACAGCAGCTTTTCCTGACCAAGCTTCAAGAGGAGTCTTCCCCCCTATTGCAGACGACGGCAACCTGTTCACAAGATGGCATGCATACCCCAAAGCTTCAGCCCAAAATTTCTTTGGCAGTCCTGCATTGGATAACATACACCGAACCTTCTCTAGCAAAGTCCGGTTCATCCTCTCAGCCACCCTGTTTTGTTGCGGAGTCTCTCTTACTGTGAAGTGTCTCTCTATGCCTTCATCAAGACATAGCTTTAGGAAAGGATCCGATTTGTACTCTCCTCCATTGTCAGAACGGAGGACCTTGACCTTCCTTCCCGTGCTTCTCTCCAGGTTAGCCTTCCACTTCACAAACAGTTCTAGGACTTCATTCTTGTGTCGCATAGTGTACACCCAACAGCGCCTAGAATAGCCATCGATGAACGACACAAAATAGTGGTTTCCCCCAATTGATGCAGTCTTGGTAGGTCCCCATACATCTGTGTGAACATAGTCAAGAATACCCTCCGTGCAGTGTGAAGCTGTGCCAAACTTCACCTTTGTTTTCTTGCCTATGATGCAATGTTCACAGAGATCTAACTTGCAGGTCTCAGCACCCTTTAGCAGCCCTTTCCTCACAAGAGCTTGCAATGATTTTTCCCCTGCATGTCCCAGCCTCATGTGTCACAGCCGGGTTGAATCTTCTTTCTGACTGGTAGAAGCTGCCACCTGCCCTGTCACTGTACTACCCTTCAAGTAATACAGGTTGTTCCGGCGATCGGCCTTCAACACCACCATTGAGCCCTTTGTCATTTTAAGAACACCTTCCTTAATAGACACTCCGAGCCCCAATGATTCCAAAGCTCCTACAGAGATCAAGTTCATCTTCAGCTGAGGTACATATCTCACTTCTTTCAGCTCCCTCACCATCCCATCAAACATCCTGATTGGAATAGTGCCAACACCCTCCATGATGCACGGATGATCATCGCCCATGACGACCGAACACCCCTCCAACTTCTCAAAACTGGTAAACCAGTCTCGATTAGGGCATACATGATATGTTGCACCTGTGTCCAAGATCCACTCGTTCTCACCTGAGTAGCCTATGACGGGAGTGGTGACTGAAAATGAAAATACTGAAGAATCTGAATCTGATCCATCTGCCTGTGATCTTCTGCTTGCAGTCTTTACCACCTTTGCTAGATTTGCTTCAGATTTTGATTCTTTCTCTTTCCTTTGAACTTTGGACAGTCTACCTTCCAGTGCCCAATCTCTTTGCAGAAAGCACACTGATTTCTTTTAAGATCCCTGAATCCCGGCCTGGATTTCGATCTTCCTCTGATCTCCTTTCCCTTCTTTGATGAACCTCTGCCTCTCACCTCCAATGCCTCCGCCGATGACCCTGACTGAGAAGGATGCCTCTCCTTCTTCTTTGTCTCATAGCTCATCAATGCAGATGACACCTCATGGTAGTCCAAAGTCTGCCTACCATTGATAAACGTCATAGTGAATGTCTCATACTCCTCCGATGGGAGTGAGTTCAGGAGAATGACTGCCTTGTCTTCTTCTTCTACCTTGACATCCACGTTTATCAGATCTGTAAGAAGCTTTGTATATCGGTTGATGTGCTCATTTACTGTGCTCCCCTTCTTCATTCGAAACTGATACAGCTTACTCTTAAGCTGCAACCTGGATTCCACACTCTTCGTCAGGTATTTCTTTTCTAGGGTTTCCCACAGACTCTTTGCAGACGTCTCATGTTGCACAAGGTATTTGATGTCTTGTGTCAAGCATGAACGTATCAAGCCACATGCCGATCTATTCATCTTCGCCCACTCCTCATCGGTGGTTGTGTTCTTCTTCCTCTCCAATAGGAGAGTATCCTCAAGATTAGATGCGTTCAACGCATCCATAACTTCACACCTCCACATACCAAAGTTATTAGTGCCATTGAACTTCACAACTTCGATCCTTGGGTGAGTGTTCATTGTTCTAACAGATGTAGTTTCTTCTGCCATTGAGATTTTTTTTTTCTTTGATCCTCTATTTATACGGAAGATCAACTAACTTGAAATAGATCTATTACCCAGATAAAAATGTGATTTTTACCTGTCCCGTGAAACCCTAGATTGAGTTTCTCACCAGATCTACTCCACCACGGATCCAACGAGCCCTCCTTGAGTCTTCCTGAGATCGACACACGATCTCTCGAACACCCAATACCTCAGATCTGAGATCGACACACGATCTCCACCGGATCCGATCTCGAGCCCTCCGAATTCTCAGAAATCCCAAAGAGCAACCTGGATGCTCTGATACCACTTGTTGTGCGCCGATGACAACAACCAATAGAGGATCCAACAGATCTCAACCACAAAGAACAATCCAATGAATCCAAGAAGAACAAATAATCGCAAAAACAAGATCTAACGAGGTTCGGCCAACGTGCCTACGTCCTCGGGGCAATCAATAGAGAGATTTGTATTAAGGAAGATGATTACAATAGCTATTAAGCCTCTTTGAATGCAAGAGAGCTCGTAGCTTTTTTCTTTTTGCAGGTGATAAACCCTAGAAACAACCTAGCAGCCTTTTATACCAGCTGTTCCGCAATTTGCGGAACAGCAGATTTTTGCCCAAACCCGACCGTCGGTCGACCAGACCGGTCGACCGACCTCCTTCCCGGTCGACCCGTCCGGTCGACCTAAACAAACAGAGAGTTTGGTTGATTACAGTCAGGCTTCCCGGTCGACCCGGCCGGTCGACCGCGGAATGACCTGTGCACTTTGTGCACGTCGGTCGACCGACTATGCCTGATTCTGCTGCTGCTGCTGTTTTCTGCTGCTGCTGTTTTGGCGATCTCCTCGACTCCTCGACGCGACCCCATGGCACTCCAGCAATCCGGTCAAATTCCTCTCTCTCCAACAGCATTGTGCCAATCAACTTCTAGTTTATTTCACTATTCTACCAGCCTGACTAGCATCTACCAAAACAACAATGCCTATAGCCTCTTTTAAAGAGATAAGGACTCCGGATCAACTAAAGACACATTTGATCGCCAATCCAAGTCATCTACTATAACTACTAATGAACAATAATTCAAAGATTGAAATAGAATGAAATAAAATCCTAAATCCACTCAAACTCTAAAATAGTGTAGTCCTAAACCAGCCAAAACATCAATATAAATCAATCCTAAACCCATTCAACCTATATCTTTCTTCACTTCCGTGACAGTAAGAGATGCCAAATTACCCCTAATGGAAACTATCAGACCAGTGATATAATTTGAACAGCGTTGCTGTAACAGAGGTAGCTCCTGTTGTAGTACATTGTTTGAGGATGGGGAATATTTGAAACCAAACTGCATTATTTAAACGTTAAACAAAGGTAACAAATTATAAATATTTGTTGGGAATGCATTCAGTAAACATTGATGAAAATATAAATTGCCCAAAATGAACTAAACCTTCACTGATACATAAAAAGAAAGTTGAAACTAAGGTACTGCTCAGGATTCATTGCCATCTTCATCATCATCATCATCATCATCATCATCCTAATCTTAATGTAGTTCTTATTATATTCAAATTGTAATCAGAGTTTATTTTTCTTGAATCCCAACTAGTTTGATATTATAATTAGATTGGAACTCTAACTGGATGAGGTTTTTTTGCATTGGAAACCGATCCTTTTTTAAGGGACTGGGAACTCTAATTCACGAGATTTTTTATATGGTTTATTTTAGTTTAAACCCATGACGGCCGTTTGTTTCGCGTAAAACTCTGTAATTCGTAAATGACTTTTTACCCAGTTACAGCTATGGCGTTTGTTTGGACCGTAATTCATAAAAGACTTACGTAACTCAACTAACACTCACTTGCAACCCAGTTACCACTCACTTACAGCCCAGTTACAGTTAATTTTGTGGTCACACAAATTTGTAATATTTTTTTATATTAATATTAAATTTTTTTAATATTTAACTTTTTTAATATTTATTTGCAGTATTAAAACTTTTAAAATCACCAAATAGTTAATTTTGTGGTCAACTTTTTCACTTACGACTTATACATTACGACAACCAAACACCGTAAAGTACAATACACTTTCCCACTTTACAATTTTATATTACCAACCAAACACCGTAAAATTTACATACATGTAACTCATTTACAATTGTAAAAGACTTTACCAATTACAACTACGAATTACGGCCAGTTACGACAACCAAACAGGCCCTTAGAGTGCCGATTTGTTACAACACTTCCGTCATCGGTGCACTTGAGCTCGACAATGTTCTTCTTGGTGTTCTTATAATCAATCTTTGGTGTACTCTGGTCTTCCTTATATAAGCACTAACCCAACGTCAAAGCCATGAATGCCCATAACATTGATAAATTTATATAATTATAACAGACACCTGTATCTATCCATGTTTATTGGAACTGAAGGGGCGCAGCTTTTGCCAAGCACACTTTGTTAGTATTTCAGACTCAATTTCTAAGTTCAAGAATGGTTGCTAATAAACTGATAATTCATATTTATATTTGCAAGCTTTGTCATCAGGATTACATTCCCACATTGTGTTAATTTCCATCCACTTCATTGATGCATTTAACTTGGGAATTAGGGATTTTAAAAGCGAGGGATGACAAAGCTTTACTTTAGTAGATAGGAAATTCAATGACAAGACTAATAGACATAAAGTTTTATTTGTTTGTTACGAAAGAAATTCGTTTCTTCCCAATGAACAACATAGTTGTAGGTTAAGCTAATACTTTTCTGCTATTAACCTAGTAAATCTCTTGGTTAGATAGGAATAATGTTTAGTTTACAATAGGCTAATGCAAACTTTTAGGTCCAAGGATGTCTGAAATAGTACTTTGGGTTGTTCCTACTGCACATATTCTTTTCAGGTAGTGCCTAGCCTCGCCTCCACCTGACAGGGCACGACTCATGGCATGACCTATTCAAGACATAAATTGAGGCCCAATTGGAGGCACGATTTCGATGCTACATTAGTTAATCTTAAATTCTAATAAGTTGTCTACAACTACTTTTAAAAGCATACAGTATAAGGCACGTGCACATTTTCTGTCCTCACTCTATTTTTTTCTACCATTTTATATTTTAATAATTAGTTTAATTTTTTATTTTTCTAATATAATCAGAACGTTAACCCTCTCTTTAATTCTTTTTTTCCTCCAACCGTCCTAATGTAATTAGAACTTTCAAACTATATGATATTTTATTAGAATTTTCAAATTCTGAAAACTTTTTCTTGAAAGTACACCTAGTTGGGAGGGTGAATAGGTGTAATGCTAATCTAAAGATCCAAATACGAAAATGCAACAATTTATAATATGAATGATGCAAACGGTCAATTCAAACCAAGAAGTGAAGTCGGATTCCTTATGAAAAGCTCTAAAACTTCTCCTCTATATCCTCTAGACAATGAGTTAAGGTGCTCAATTGTCTTCTTGATTTAGAGAGTGAAAACCGACAAAAACGAATGATACTAGTAAGAGAAATAAAAATAAAGACACAAGTGTAAGCAAATAAAGAGTAAGAGTAAGAGAGAGAACAATCGCAAACATTTGTTTTGAGATTCGAGCACCAAGCTCTACATCCCGCCTTCATAGCGTGAAGGATTTCACTATCCACTAAGGATCTTTCCACAAAGGAGCCTCCACAAAGACACTATAAGGTCTACTCAATATCGGAGTATATCATTTCAACTCTCAATCTTCTACACAAGATATAGCACTAAGCCAATGAGTTTAACAAGCTCTTAACGATCACAAAGATCACGAACAATTCCTTTACAACTTCCTATAGTATTTGATGTGAAATGAAACTCAAGAAGTTTGTGAAAGAGAAAATCAGTTGAAATGATTCAATCTATGAGCTGAAAACTTGCAGAAAATGATTTTGAAATGAGAGCACTTGAAGTAAGAAAAGTTAAAATCTTTTCTCTTGAATAAAATTGAATTTACAAATATTTTTCAAAAACTAATTGTTGTTCCTGTTCTAAATCCTCTACAAATGAACCCTATACATATAGGTAAATGATAAAATACAGTTAGAAGAGCCTATCAGGTAATTAAGAGAGAGATAAGACCCAAAAAGAGCAAAAATGTCTGTTGGGAAAAAAGTCAAAAAAATGGATTTTCAAAAATTAGTCGTTATTGTAGCAGTACCAAAACATCATCGACCACCCGGTCGACCGATAGTTCAATATTTTTAACTTACCGTTGGCGTCGGTCGACCACGCGGTCGACCGGTCTCAATCGGGACTAGACTAGTGCCAGTCGGTCGACCACTCGATCGACCAGTAGATTTACACGATCGACCACTCAGTCGCCCAACAAACGTGCACAACGTGCACAGGCAGAGGTCAAATTAACTCCGTGGTCTGGTCGACCACTCGGTCGACGACCAAGCCTGAAAAGCTATTTTTGGTTAAAAATTGAATATAAATTAATTTTAAAAAGTTTTATACAAGTTATAAAAACTATTTGGTAATACATAGGCTTCAGAATACATGCAAGAAAATAGGATATAAAATCTTGTAAAATCATGGGACATGTATCAAACATTGAACCTTTGTAAAATATCAAAATGAGAAAAACTAGATATTGAAACTCGTATTTTGAAAACTTGAATTCTGTGTATGTGTGTGCCTTCTTGAGCATCAATTCTACACACTACTTTAACATACTATTTTCTTACATATATGATATGTTTTTAAGTCATCTTCTAGTTGGCTTCTCCAAGGGTGAGTCTTGATAGTCCTAACTTAAATCCCATCCTTGAGTGAACTTGAGACTTTTAATACCGTTTTTAGGAATAAGCACTTTGAATCTTCTTGAAACCTGAAAAATACTTAAACACTTGAACATGATTAGTACTAAATAACTACATAGGTTTTATTATCATCAAAATAAGAAACCGGTGATTCCAACCTTGGGGCAACAATCTTCCCCTTTTTGATGATGGCAAACATATGAGTTATTTGAAACAGTATGAAGAGCATAGCAAAGCTCCCCTAAAGTTATGTTTATCTATTAAGTTCAATCATTTATGACTAAAAAATGTGACAATTTCAAAATAAGTCATCATATGCATATAAAGATAAATGTGAAATATGAAAAGCTATGCAAAAATATTTCATCCTCCATCCATACCTCCAACCACTAAATGGGTATGCAATAAGGTATACAAATATAAAATAGAGGTAATAGAAATCATAAATCACCAAACAATACCAATTTAAACATAAGTTTAATACCAAATTAAATAATATAGATATATATACCAATATATAGATACTAATTTGCAAAACAAGGTATATAGATATTTGAGATAAATGAAGTTAATGAAATAACTCATAAATTCTTCTCCTCCTTTTTATCATAAATCAAAAAGGGACTAAAACCAAGTAGATACCAACTAAAAACTAGTATAGACCAATAAACACAAAGATAAAGAAAAGATACCAATTAAAAAAAATAGAAGTTCATGTATTCTAAGAAAAGAAAATATGAATATCAATTGAAAATTTCATGAATCCATCATATAAACATTTAATTCACTACTAATAAATGAAATATATTAAAATCAAGTAGTTTAGTAAAATATCCACTAATTGAAAATCGGAAGAAACATAATCAAATTCAATTTCTCCTTTCTCATAATGATCTCTAAGAAAGTGATATATAATCTCAATGTGCTTGATCTTCCTATGTTGATTTGCATTCTTGGTCATATGAATGATACTAATATTATCACAAAATATTTTAATATGGTCAAAATGCAAATCATAATCAAGGAGAGTTTGTTTCATTCAAATTACTTGTGCACAAAAAACTCCGGCCACAACATACTCCGCCCCGGCGGTTGGGAGGGTTACATAATTTTGTTTCTTAAAAAACCATGAAACAAGGCAATTTCTTAAAAATTGACAAGTTTCACTAGTACTCTTCCTATCTACTCTACAACCAACATAATCGGCATCCGAAAAACTCATTATTGAAAATTGTCCGATCGTCGGATACCACAAGCCCATTCTAATAATACCCTTAAGGTACCTAATAATACGTTTTATGACAATTAAATGAGACTCTTTAGGACAAGATTGAAATCTAGCACATAAACATACACTAAACATAATATCCGGTCTACTAGCCGTCAATTAAAGCAAACTATGAATCATGCTATGATAGAGTTTAATGTCAACGTTTTTATCTTGTTCATCTTTATCAAGCTTTATTATGATAGCCATGAGAGTCTTGCATATCTTTGCATCTTCAAGTTCAAATTTTGATAAGTTCTCTTGTTTACTTAGCTTGATTGATGAAGATCCCATTACCTCTTTTCTTGATTTGGAGTCAAAGAAAATAGTTGACCTCCCTCATCATACTCATTTCAAATTCTTTCTTCATGCATGATTCGAAATCCTTAAAAAGTTTTTCATTAGTAGATCCAAAAATGATATCATCAACATATATTTGCACTATTAAGAAATCATTATCTACATGCTTTATAAACAAGATAGCATCAACTTTGCCTTTAATAAAACTATTTAAAACAAAAAAAGTACTAAATCTTTCATACCAAACTCTTGGAGCTTGTTTTAAACCATACAAAGTCTTTTCAAGTTTAAAAATAAAATCCAAAATTGTAGGATTAACAAACCCGTTGGATTGTTCAACATACACCTCCTCTTCAATAAAACCATTCAAGGATCCACTTTTAACA
The DNA here is from genome assembly GCA_038442645.1 of Agave tequilana. Classification (NCBI taxonomy): domain Eukaryota; kingdom Viridiplantae; phylum Streptophyta; class Magnoliopsida; order Asparagales; family Asparagaceae; genus Agave; species Agave tequilana. Next base: position 55,251 of record JAVJIF010016105.1, read on the forward strand.
TCCATTTTAAAAAGCTTAAAATCTTTAAAAGAAGCAAAAGCAAATGTCATCTGTAAGGCCTTAAGCAGTGCTACGGGTGCGAAGATTTCCTCAAAATCAATTCTTTTGATTTGGACGTAACCTTGGGTCACTAACTTAGCTTTATTTCTAATAACATTTCCCAACTCATTCAACTTATTCCTAAAACTCCATTTAGTACCAATTGTTGGTATATTAGGGATTGTAGGAACAAGATGTCAAACTTGATCGCGCTCAAATTTATTGAGTTTTCTTGCATGGCAGGCAACCAATATGAGTCGCCCTCGACTTCGAGGATATTTTTCGGCTCAATATGGGAAATGAATGTGTAACCCCCTGATCCCCGGTGTACGTATCACAGTATCGGTACGTGATACGGTGTACAAATTTGATTTGACCTCCGTGGTAGTCCGATTGAGCTGATTACAGTTTCAAAAATCATTTTCTAGTATTTGAGATTTTTCAGGATTTTCTGGAATTTTTCTGAATTATTTTGGAAAATCTCCGTAGTCGGCATGGACCAATACCGATAATCGGCTCTACGATTTTTATTTCATAACCGGAGTAGAATTTTGAGAATCCGCTTTCACCATATGCCTTAGAATCGTGTTCTCTACGTTAGAATATTTTGGGAATTTTTCAGAATTTATCGGAAATCCGGCCAAACCGGTGTCGCCCGCTATCGGCGATACCTTCCGGGATTTTTACCTTGCAAACCGGATAGAATTACTTCAAACTGTCTTCATATTGCGTCTCAGGATAATATTCTCTATTTTTTATAATTTTTGGGCACCGTTCAGAGCTAGTCGAATATCGGGCCAATTTAATAATAATAAAATATTAATTTTAATCTTTTCTTTTCTTTTCTTTTCTTTTCTTCTTCCCTCTTCCAGCTTCTTCTCCAAACCGCCAATCTCTCCCTTTTTAAATCCTCTCTCTCTCTCCCCTCTCCCTCTAATTATCTAACCCTTCTCTCTCTCCAAACTCTCTCTCTCTCTCTCTCTCTCTCTCTCTCTCTCTGTGTGTGTGTGTGCGCGACCCAAATTAAGGGGGGCCCGACCGACCCTTGCAGCGCCAGCGGCCAGGCCGCCGGCCGCCGCCCCCAGGCCACGCCGCAGCCCCGGCTGCGCCACCACCGCCCCCTTCTTCTCCTTTCCTTCTTCTTCTTCTTCTTCTTTTCTTTATTTTTTTCTTCTCCTTTCCAGATCCTCTTCTTCTCTCTCCATCTCTCCGTTCATCTCTCTTCCCCTGGGAGTTCCCGCCGGCGGAGCAGATCTGCCGCCGGCGGAGCAGACCGGCCGCCGGCGAGTTGTGCCGCCGGCCAGACGCAGGAGCGCGGCAGCACAGCTCCTGCTGCCGCTACTGTGTTGTTACTTTATTGGGGGTTTGGGTTTTTACCCAAACCCATTATCTCTCATTGGGTTAATAACCCGATTGGGTACGGGTTGATTTGAAACCCATAAACCCATAACCCATCACTTAAAGTACGGGTTTGGGTTTGGATCTAAACCCGACCCGTTTGCACTTCAACCCGGCCCAATAAAGGTACATTTTCAGAAAAACCCCTATTATTATTTCTTAATTGCATTTCAATAATTTTATTACATATTTAACCCCATTTTATTCTTTTTCATCTTCGGGCGATATCGGGAGCATTCGGACTCCGATTTGGACGATTCTGGATCCGTTGCGATCGTGAAAAAGAGAGCTACCTTCCCGTGGATAATTTGTGAGTGTTTTTATTTTCTAAATTATATTTTACCATGTTTAGTGAAATTGATTGATAGATCTTGATTAGGGATAAAAGACGGTAACTATTAATTATTAACTGGTAATTATTGGACACTCATTGTAATAGGAATAACCACTACTATTGTACTAGTGATGTAATAATAATAAACACTGACACAGACAACTCAGACACGGTTATCATACCTGCACAGCCATTGACACTCGGGCCACTATTTCACCATATTCTTGGACACTGTTATGATTATGTTATGTATTGTATCACAATTAGATAACTAACGTCACATGTCTACTGATCCACAGATACGCTATGACACCACACTGTCACTAGACATGCATGCTAGACACTGTTACTGTAATTCACAGGACATGGTATTACACGAGACACGGACTACTATTATTACATGTACTAGTGCTACACATATATGTTACACGGATGATAGCTACACATCTATGTTCCACTAGTACACGGATAAGTACCGCATTTTCATTAGTGTTATCATCATTACACGGATACTGTAGTTCACCTTACAGGATATTAGACACTGATCATTGTTATTACATGTACATGTTGCACCGATACTATGACCCGTCACACTTTTATTTTATATTCATGTCCCACCGATATATACATGCACCACTTCACGGATACTCATTACACAGACAGCACTGCTACATATACTCACCGCACAAGTGTACTTGCATGTGGTTTCTATCTTGTCATATGGATCACCGTGCATTTTACATGTATTATTGTTCCATGTTCCCGTATTCATGTTATATGATTGTTTCCTGTTACTGATATGAATTTTCCTTTACTGGACATGAGAGCTGTTGATATGCGATATGTGGAATCCCACATCTATTGTTCCCGTTTCCCATTATATTGTTCCCGTTATATTATTCCCATTTCCCGTTATATTGTTCTATGCTATCAACCGAGCTCATGTCCAGTTATCATGTTACCCGTATCATGTACAGTAGTTGTTCTTTTTACATTGTATACTTGACGTATTAGATCATAAAGTTAACTTGAGTATGGGGGAGACTTGACGGTTGATTAGATCTTATCGGGTAATGTACTGGATCCATATTGTTCTCCCACTGCAGGGGATGGTAGTGCTACCTACCAATTGCTCCATTAGCTCTTGTTACTTGATTATTGTTCCCCTCTTAGCGGAGGGCTCTGGTCTTAGCAGCCAGGGGTTTGATAAAGGCCGTGATCCCGGGTATGCACGGGATACACTTACCCGATAAGAACTCCTCGACCATGGGTTTCCAATTAACATAATAAAACAGTATACACAATAGTGACATCGGGAACACTTGTTATTTGGTTACTCTCTCGTTTGGATAATGGTACCCGTAGGCCATGTCCGGATGGGTTCGACTGGAGTGCGGGCTCCAGTAGGAACTGCCAGTTGCATGGGACACTGAAAGAGAGTGATTAAAATTCCGGGTGGTACTGATTTCTACTATTGTATAAAAGACTTGACTTACCTGATACATGTATGCTATCTAGTGACTGTCCCTGATTTTATCTGTTATCCTGTTACATGTATATTTTGTTATTATACCTGGTACATGTTATACTTTCTGTGGTGGCATCCTACTCAAGGTCATGTTGCATTGCATATATTATGTTTCCTGTATTCATTCCTGTCTATGCACAACATCGTATTATGGGTATCTTGCATACGCACATCTGCATGTTCACTGCGATCACATCACCCCTAGCATGTACAATTGTCACCACTAGATCACATTATACGATGACCCAATGATAACCGGTTAGGTAGTGATGGTATTAAAAGTTGACCTGTTTATCTATTTGCACTGCTTCCATGTTTATCTCTTTCTACTGTTTATATATCCTTATTATATGGTATCACTTGTCCAACCCCATGTACTATATATTATTATCGTACTTGTATTACTATTGTACATATTACTGCCTCCTTCATTTTACCACTCACTAGGTCGCTTTCTGATGACCCTGAGTTTGCGTGCCCAGATCGGAGATCCGAGTGACCGTGTTAGCAGATAGCGCCTTGGATTCACATAGGAGACTCATCATCGAGACCCTTCATAGGTATCTTTGTCTTTTGTTCCTGTTATTATATTTATTCCTGTTTTCCTACCTGTTATGATCACTTACCTCTTCCTGCAGGTATTCTTGTACTTATTTCATGCTGGAACTCAGGTATTGATGGAGGTTATTTATTGTACTGAGGCTTAACGTACGTGTGAGGTTGTTTCCACCTCGCGTATGTACGTCGCCATAAAGTCCCTGTACCTACGGGATCGGGGCGTTACATAGTGGTATCAGAGCCTAGGTTTCACACCTGGTGTGGGTAACCACCTGGGTCAATCCTCGGGCTCTTACCAACAGTACAATCAGGTTCAGATTAACTTATCTGTATCTGAATTTGGGGATTCCAGCAACGAGTACAAGAATACCATGACCTTGACAATTCATTCCTTGACTCGTTTGTAGTCCTTCCTTCCTGCCGGTTGTCAACCAGAACATCCGATTTTCTTCTCTCTTTCCTTGCATCGTCTTGCTTCCCATCTGTTAGGATTAGTTCACTACCATACTTCTCCATCCCGAGTTCCTTATAGATATCAGAGTGTGCAGCGGAAGTGTCGTGGACCCGTAACCTTTAGGCTTTGAGATTGGAAATCTTGTTCTCACACCTGAATCGAAATTGCGAGGACGCAATTTTTATAAGGTGGGGAGAAATGTAACCCCCTGATCCCCGGTGTACGTATCACAGTATCGGTACGCGATACGGTGTACAAATTTGATTTGACCTCCGTGGTAGTCCGATTGAGCTGATTGCAGTTTCAAAAATCATTTTTAATATTTGAGATTTTTCAGGATTTTTTGGAATTTTTCTAGATTATTTTGGAAAATCTCCGTAGTCGGTATGGATCGATACCGATAATCGGCTCTACGATTTTTATTTCATAACCGGAGTAGAATTTTGAGAATTTGCTTTCACCTTGTGCCTTAGAATCGTGTTCTCTATGTTAGAATATTTTTGAGAATTTTTCAGAATTTATCGGAAATCCGGCCAAACCGGTGTCGCCCGCTATCGGTGATACCTTCCGGGATTTTTACCTTTCAAACCGGATCGAATTACTTCAAACCGTCTTCATATTACGTCTCAGAATAATATTCTCTATTTTTTGTAATTTTTGGGCACCGTTCGGAGCTAGTCGAATATCGGGCCAATTAAATAATAATAAAATATTAATTTTTAATCTTTTCATTTCTTTTCTTTTCTTCTTCCCTCTTCCAGCTTCTTCTCCAAACCGCCATTCTCCACCGCCATTCTCCCCTTTTTAAATCCTCTCTCTCTCCCCTCTCCCTCTAATTATCTAACCCTTCTCTCTCTCTCTCTCTCCAAACTCTCTCTCTCTCTCTCTCTCTGTGTGTGCGACCCAAATTAGGGGGAGGGGCCGACCGACCCTTGCAGCGCCAGCGGCCAGGCCGCCGGACGCCGCCGCCTGCCGCCGCCCCCAGGCCACGCCGCAGCCCCGGCTGCGCCACCACCGCCCCTTCTTCTCCTTTTCCTTCTTCTTCTTCTTCTTCTTCTTTTCTTTATTTTTTTCTTCTCCTTTCCAGATCCTCTTCTTCTCTCTCCATCTCTCCGTTCATCTCTCTTCCCCTGGGAGTTCCCGCCGGCGGAGCAGACCTGCCGCCGGCGGAGCAGACCGGCAGCAGGCGAGTTGTGCCGCCGGCCAGACGCAGGAGCGCGGCAGCACAGCTCCTGCTGCCGCTGCTGTGTTGTTACTTTATTGGGGGTTTGGGTTTTTACCCAAACCCATTATCTCTCATTGGGTTGATAACCCAATTGGGTACGGGTTGATTTGAAACCCGTAAACCCATAACCCATCACTTAAAGTACGGGTTTGGGTTTGGATCTAAACCCGACCCGTTTGCACTTCAACCCAGCCCAATAAAGGTACATTTTCAGAAAAACCCCCGTTATTATTTCTTAATTGCATTTCAATAATTTTATTACATATTTAACCCCATTTTATTCCTTTTCATCTTCGGGCGATATCGGGAGCATTCGGACTCCGATTTAGACGATTCTGGATCCGTTGCGATCATGGGAAAGAGAGCTACCTTCCCGTGGATAGTTTGTGAGTGTTTTTATTTTCTAAATTATATTTTACCATGTTTAGTGAAATTGATTGATAGATCTTGATTAGGGATAAAAGACGGTAACTATTAATTATTAACTGGTAATTATTGGACACTCATTGTAATAGGAATAACCACTACTATTGTACTAGTGATGTAATAATAATAAACACTGACATAGACAACTCGGACACGGTTATCATACCTGCACAGCCATTGACACTCGGGCCACTATTTCACCATATTCTTGGACACTGTTATGATTATGTTATGTATTGTATCACAATTAGATAACTAACGTCACATGTCTACTGATCCACAGATACGCTATGACACCACACTGTCACTAGACATGCAGCTAGACACCGTTACTGTAATTCACAGGACATGGTATTACACGAGACACGGACTACTATTATTACATGTACTAGTGCTACACATATATGTTACACGGATGATAGCTACACATCTATGTTCCACTAGTATACGGATAAGTACCGCATTTCCATTAGTGTTATCATCATTACACGGATACTGTAGTTCACCTTACAGGATATTAGACACTGATCATTGTTATTACATGTACATGTTGCACCGATACTATGACCCGTCACATTTTTATTTCGTATTCATGTCCCACCGATATATACATGCATCACTTCACGGATACTCATTACACAGACAGCACTGCTACATATACTCACCGCACAAGTGTACTTGCTTGTGGTTTCTATCTTCTTGTATTATGGATCACCGTGCATATTACATGTATTATTGTTCCATGTTCCCGTATTCATGTTATATGATTGTTTCCTGTTACTGATATGAATTTCTCATTACTGGACATGAGAGCTGTTGATATGCGATATGTGGAATCCCACATCTATTGTTCCCGTTTGCCGTTATATTGTTCCCGTTATATTGTTCCTGTTTCCCGTTATATTGTTCTATGCTATCAACCGAGCTCATGTCCTGTTATCATGTTACCCGTATCATGTACAGTAGTTATTCTTATTACATTGTATACTTGACGTATTAGATCATAAAGTTAACTTGAGTATGGGGGAGACTTGACGGTTGATTAGATCATATCGGGTAATGTACTGGATCCATATTGTTCTCCCACTGCAGGGGATGGTAGTGCTACCTACCAATTGCTCCATGAGCTCTTGTTACTTGATTATTGTTCCCCTCTTAGCGGAGGGCTCTGGTCTTAGCAGCCAGGGGTTTGATAAAGGCCGTGATCCTGGGTATGCACGGGATACACTTACCCGATAAGAACTCCTCGACCATGGGTTTTCAATTAACATAATAAAACAGTATACACAATAGTGACATCGGGAACACTTGTTATTTGGTTACTCTCTCGTTTGGATAATGGTACCCGTAGGCCATGTCCGGATGGGTTCGACTGGAGTGCGGGCTCCAGTAGGAACTGCGAGTGGTATGGGACACTGGAAGAGAGTGATTAAAATACCGGGTGGTACTGATTTCTACTATTGTATAAAAGACATGACTTACCTGATACATGTATGCTATCTAGTGACTGTCCCTGATTTTATCGGTTATCCTGTTACATGTATATTTTGTTACTATACCTGGTACATGTTATACTTTCTGTGGTGGCATCCTACTCAAGGTCATGTTGCATTGCATATATTATGTTTCCTGTATTCATTCCTGTCTATGCACAACATCATATTATGGGTATCTTGCATACGCACATCTGCATGTTCACTGCGATCACATCACCCCTAGCATGTACAATCGTCACCACTAGATCACATTATACGATGACCCAATGATAACCGGATAGGTAGTGATGGTATTAAAAGTTGACCTGTTTATCTATTTGCACTGCTTCCATGTTTATCTCTTTCTACTGTTTATATATCCTTATTATATGGTATCACTTGTCCAACCCCATGTACTATATATTATTATCGTACTTGTATTACTATTGTACATATTACTGCCTCCTTCATTTTACCACTCACTAGGTCGCTTTCTGACGACCCTGAGTTTGCGTGCCCAGATCGGAGATCCGAGTGACCGTGTTAGCAGATAGCGCCTTGGATTCACATAGGAGACTCATCATCGAGACCCTTCATAGGTATCTTTGTCTTTTGTTCCTGTTATCATATTTATTCCTGTTTTCCTACCTGTTATGATCACTTACCTCTTCCTGCAGGTATTCTTATACTTATTTCATGCTGGAACTCAGGTATTGATGGAGGCTATTTATTGTACTGAGGCTTAACGTACGTGTGAGGTTGTTTCCACCTCGCGTATGTACGTCGCCATAACGTCCCCGTACCTACGGGATCGGGGCGTTACAGAATGCAAAATGGCCACAAATATCATGGAGTTTGGAGCGAGTAGTTACCCCTTTGGATATATCACCAATAATGAGGTCCTTGGGATGGCTCGTAACATATCTCTAATCCTTTTGAAGTGGTTGTGCTGGCTCCACTTCATCTTGAACTTCCCCATTTGTATCATCCTTAGGCCTTTTCTCTTCATCTTGTGCCGGTGAATCTTTCATGAAAACTTTTTCAAAGTCTTCACCTAAAGAATCAATCTCTATAACATTCTTCACAAGAGAGTTCGATTCCTCAAACTTAACATGTATAGACTCCTCAATAATCAAGGTTGACCTATTGAAAACTCTATAAGCTTGACTAGTATTTGAGTATCCAATAAAAATACCCACAAAAATTTAGGATCAAACTTGCCAAAATTACCTTTGGTATTCAAAACAAAACACTTGTAACAAAAGACTTTAAAATATGAAACATTTGATTTTCTCAAATAGTAAGTCTCAATGGGAGTCTTATTTGAATTCTTACAAAATTAAATTCGATTCTCATATAACATGAAGTGTGTACGGCCTCGGCTCATAAATATTAAGGAAGTCTATATTCACTAATCATTGTCCTAACCATTTCTTAAAGAGTACGATTCTTCCTTTCAACGACTCCATTTTGTTGTGAATTTTTAGGACAAGATGGTCATGTTTAATTCTATTTTTGTCACAATAAGTGATAAAAGAATGGTTGATGAATTCTCCATCTTTATCACTTTTTATGCGTAAAATTAAAAAAAAATTCTTTTTCAACCTTTTTTTTTAAAGACATGAATATGTGAGAAAGCTTCATTTTTATGTTCTAAAAAGAAAACATGTGTGAATTTAGAGAACTCATCAATTAAAACAAAAACAAAACGATTACCACTAAGACTTTTGATTTTAGTTGGGCCAAACAGATTTATGTGAATTAACTCTAAAGGTCTAATTGTCATGATTTTTTTTATTATTTTGAAAGAGGACTTGGTTTATTTTCCAAGTTGGCATGCATCACAAATGCAATCCTTTTCAAACTTCAAATAAGAATTACATTTCACAAAATAAGCATATGAAATATGAGCAAGTTTAATAATTAGTTTAATTTTTTATTTTTCTAATATAATCAGAACGTTAACCCTCTCTTTAATTCTTTTTTTTTCCTCCAACCGTCCTAATGTAATTAGAACTTTCAAACTATATGATATTTTATTAGAATTTTCAAATTATGAAAATTTTTTCTTGAAAGTACACCTAGTTGGGAGGGTGAATAGGTGTAATGCTAATCTAAAGGTCCAAATATGAAAATGCAACAATTTATAATATGAATGATGCAAACGGTCAACTCAAACCAAGAAGTGAAGTCGGATTCCTTATGAAAAGCTCTAAAACTTCTCCTCTATATTCCTCTAGACAATGAGTTAAGGTGCTCAATTGTCTTCTTGATTTAGAGAGTGAAAACTGACAAAAACGAATGATACTAGTAAGAGAAATAAAAATAAAGACACAAGTGTAAGCAAATAAAGAGTAAGAGTAAGAGAGAGAACAATCGCAAACATTTGTTTCGAGTTTCGAGCACCAAGCTCTACATCCCTGCCTTCATAGCGTGAAGGATTTCACTATCCACTAAGGATCTTTCCACAAATGAGCCTCCACAAAGACACTACAAGGTCTACTTAATATCGGAGTATACCATTTCAACTCTCAATCTTCTGCACAAGATATAGCACTAAGCCAATGAGTTTAACAAGCTCTTAACGACCACAAAGATCACGAACAATTCCTTTACAACTTCCTACAGTATTTGATGTGAAATGAAACTCAAGAAGTTTGTGAAAGAGAATATCAGTTGAAATGATTCAATCTATGAGCTGAAAACTTGCAGAAAATGATTTTAAAATGAGAGCACTTGAAGTAAGAAAACTTAAAATCTTTTCTCTTGAATAAACTTGAATTTTCAAATATTTTTCAAAAGCTAATTGTTGTTCTTGTTCTAAATCCTCTACAAATGAACCCTATACATATAGGCAAATGATAAAACACAGTTAGAAGAGCCTATCAGGTAATTAAGAGAGAGACAAGACCCAAAAAGAGCAACAATGTCTGTTGGAAAAAAGTCAAAGAAATGGATTTTCAAAAATTAGTCGTTATTGTAGCAGTGCCAGAACATCGTCGACCGCCCGGTCGACCGATAGTTCAATATTTTTAACTTACCGTTGGCGTCGGTCGACCACGCGGTCGACCGGTCTCAATCGGGACTAGACTAGTGCCAGTCGGTCGACCACTCGATCAACCAGTAGATTTACACGATCGACCACCCGGTCGCCCAACAAACGTGCACAGGCAGAGGTCAAATTAACTCCGGAGTCTGGTCGACCACTCGGTCGACGACCAAGCCTGAAAAGCTATTTTTGGTTAAAAATTGAATATAAATTAATTTTAAAAAGTTTTATACAAGTTATAAAAACTATTTGGTAATACATAGGCTTCAGAATACATGCAAGAAAATAGGATATAAAATCTTGTAAAATCATGGGACATGTATCAAACATTGAACCTTTGTAAAATATCAAAATAAGAAAAACTAGATATTAAAACTCATATTTTGAAAACTTGAATTCTGTGTATGTGTGTGCCTTCTTGAGCATCAATTCTACAAACTACTTTAACATACTATTTTCTTACATATGTGATATGTCTTTAAGTCATCTTCTAGTTGGCTTCTCCAAGGGTGAGTCTTGATAGTCCTAACTTAAATCCCATCCTTGAGTGAGCTTGAGACTTTTAACACCTTTTTTAGGAAGAAGCACTTTGAATCTTCTTGAAACCTGAAAAATACTTAAACACTTGAATATAATTAGTACTAAATAACTACATAGGTATTGTTATCATCAAAATAAGAAACCGGTGATTCCAACCTTGGGGCAACAATCTCCCCCTTTTTGATGATGGCAAACATATGAGTTATTTGAAACAGTATGAAGAGCTTAGCAAAGCTCCTCTAAAGTTATGTTTATCTATTAAGTTCAATCATTTATGACTAAAGAATGTGACAATTTCAAAACAAGTCATCATATGCATATAAAGATAGATGTGAAATATGAAAAGCTAAGCAAAAATATTTCATCCTCCATCCATACCTCCAACCACCAAATGGGTATGCAATAAGGTATACAAATATGAAATAGAGGTAATAGAAATCATAAATCACCAAACAATACCAATTTAAACATAAGTATAATACCAAATTAAATAATATAGATATATATACCAATATATAGATACTAATTTGCAAAACAAGGTATATCAATTTGAGATAAATGAAGTTAATGAGATAACTCATAAATTCTTCTCCTTCTTTTTATCATAAATCAAAAAGGGACTAAAAACAAGTAGATACCAACTAAAAACTAGTATAGACCAATAAACACAAAGGTAAAGAAAAGATACCAATTTAAAAAAAATAGAAGTTCATGTATTCTAAGAAAAGAAAATATGAATATCAATTGAAAATTTCATGAATCAATCATATAAACATTTAATTCACCACCAATAAATGAAAATATATTAAAATCAAGTAGTTTAGTAAAATATCCACTAATTGAAAATCGGAAGAAACATAATCAAATTCAATTTCTCCTTTCTTATAATGATCTCTAAGAAAGTGATATATAATCTCAATGTATTTGATCTTGCTATGTTGATTTGCATTCTTGGTCATATGAATGATACTAATATTATCAAAAAATATTTTAATATGGTCAAAATGCAAATCATAATTAAGGAGAGTTTGTTTCATTCAAATGACTTGTGCACAAAAAACTCCGGCCACAACATACTCTGCCCCGGCGGTTGAGAGGGTTACAGAATTTTGTTTCTTAGAAAATCATGAAATAAGGCAATTTCCTAAAAAATTGACAAGTTTCACTAGTACTCTTCCTATTTACTCTACAACCAATATAATCGGCATCCGAAAAACTCGTTATTGAAAATTGTCCGATCGTCGGATACTACAAGCTCATTCTAATAATGCCCTTAAGGTACCTAATAATACGTTTTACGACAATTAATGAGACTCTTTAGGATAAGATTGAAATCTAGCACATAAACATACACTAAACATAATATCTGGTCTACTAGCCGTCAATTAAAACAAACTATGAATCATGCTATGATAGAGTTTAATGTCAACATTTTTATCTTGTTCATCTTTGTCAAGATTTATAATGACAGCCATGAGAGTCTTGCATATCTTTGCATCTTTAAGCTCAAATTTCTGATAAGTTCTCTTGTGTACTTAGCTTGATTGATGATGATCCCATTACCTCTTTTCTTGATTTGAAGACAAAGGAAATAGTTGACCTCCCTCATCATACTCATTTCAAATTATTTCTTCATGCATGATTCGAAATCCTTAAAAAGTTTTTCATTAGTAGATTCCAAAATGATATCATCAATAAATATTTGCACTATTAAGAAATCATTATCTACATGCTTTATAAACAAGGTAGCATCAACTTTGCCTTTAATAATACTATTTAAAACAAAGAAGTACTGAATCTTTCATATCAAACTCTTAGAGCTTGTTTTAAACCATACAAAGTCTTTTCAAGTTTAAAAATAAAATCCGAAATTGTAGGATCAATAAACCCGTGGGATTGTTCAACATACACCTCCTCTTCAATAAAACCATTCAAAAATCCACTTTTAAGATCCATTTTAAAAAGCTTAAAATCTTTAAAAGAAGCAAAAGCAAATGTCATCTGTAAGGCCTTAAGCAGTGCTATGGGTGCGAAAATTTCCTCAAAATTAATTCTTTTGATTTGGACGTAACCTTGGGCCACTAACCTAACTTTATTTCTAATAACATTTCCCAACTCATTCAACTTATTCCTAAAACTCCATTTAGTACCAATTGTTGGTATATTAGGGATTGTAGAAACAAGATGCCAAACTTGATCGCGCCTAAATTTATTGAGTTTTTCTTGCATGGCAGGCAACCAATATGAGTCGCCCTCGACTTCGAAGATATTTTTCGGCTCAATATGGGAAATGAATGCAAAATGGCCACAAATATCATGGAGTTTGGAGCGAGTAGTTACCCCTTAGGATATATCATCAATAATGAAGTCCTTGGGATGGCTCGTAGCATATCTCTAATCCTTTTGAAGTGGTTGTACTGGCTCCACTTCATCTTGAACTTCCCATTTGTATCATCCTTAGGCTTTTTCTCTTCATCTTGTGCCGGTGAATCCTTCATGAAAACTTTTTCAAAGTCTTTACCTAAAAAATCAATCTCTATAACATTCTTCACAAAAGAATTAGATTCCTCAAACTTAACATGTATAGACTCCTCAATAATCAAGGTTGACCTATTGAAAACTCTATAAGCTTGACTAGTATTTGAGTATCCAACAAAAATACCCACAAAAAATTTAGGATCAAACTTGCCAAAATTACCTTTGGTACTCAAAAGAAAACACTTGTAACCAAAGACTTTAAAATATGAAACATTTGATTTTCTCAAATAGTAAGACTCAAAGGGAGTCTTATTTGAATTCTTACAAAATTAAATTTGATTCTCAATATAACATGAAGTGTGTACGGCCTTAGCCCATAAATATTAAGGAAGTCCATATTCACTAATCATTGTCCTAACCATTTTTTGAAGAGTACGATTCTTCCTTTCAACAACTCCATTTTGTTATAGATTTCTAGGACAAGATAGTTCATGTTTAATTCTATTTTTGTCACAATAAGTGATAAAAGAATGGTTGATGAATTCGCTATCTCTATCACTCTTTATGCTTAAAATTAAAAAATCTTTTTCTTTTTCAACCTTTTTTTTAAAGACATGAAAATGTGAGAAAGCTTCATTTTTTTGTTCTAAAAAGAAAACACGTGTGAATTTAGAGAAATCATCAATTAAACAAAAACAAAACGATTACCACTAAGACTTTTGATTTTAGTTGGGCCAAACAGATTTATGTGAATTAACTCTAAAGGTCTAATTGTCATGATTTTTTTATTATTTTGAAAGAGGACTTGGTTTATTTTTCAAGTTGGCATGCATCACAAATGCAATCCTTTTCAAACTTCAAATAAGAATTACATTTCACAAAATCTTTAGAATTAATTCGAAATAAGTGATCAAATGAAACGTGTCCTAGTCTCCTATACCATAGCCAAGAATCTTCATCAAAAGCATTCAAATAAGTGACATTGCAATGTAAATTAAGCATGTCAATTATATACATTATTTTCACAAAAATAGAAAAGAACACATGTATTTGTTTTCTTATCCAAAATGTCACAGAAAAATCATCAAAAATAATTTTGAAACCTCTATCTCAATGATGGCTAATGCTTAAATGGTTATGTTTAAGATATTCAGCTAAAACAACATTCTCAATTAAAAGAGATGAGCCAATTTTGATATTACCTATACTAACGATTTTACCCTTTGAATCATCCCAAATGTGACCGTGCCGCCTTCATGATACTTTGATAGCGTTGCAAAGTTGTTGATATCCCAAGTCATGTGTCTTGAGAAACCACTATTAATGTACCACCTCTCTCTATGTCTTGGAGCCTTGGTGTGTACCTATGTCAAGCAATGAGTTTGTTGATTTTGGCACCCAAATTTTCTTGGGCTCTAAAGTGTTAATTTTTCAGACCCGAATATGATCATTTGAAGCATCTATGCGATCATAATAAAACTTGGCCAAGTGACCTTTCCGGCCACATTAGGTGCAAGTATACACCTTGCATAAAGAAATGCATGATGTGCATGTGCATGATGAGCATGTGAAACATGAGCAAGCTTAATGTGTGTGGCATAATGTGAATGAGATTGTGTGTGAGCATGTGAAGCATGTAAAAAATGATATTTCTTTTGTATTTGCCTCTTTGGAAAAATTGTACGGGTCGGAAAATTAAAAATATGTATTGTAAAATTTTCTTGAGTCAATGAAAGATTACAATAACTCAAAATTTTCAATTACAAGAGGGAGGAGATATACAAGCTCAAATCTTCTCTTTATTTAATGATGGGTTCTTTTAGTAGCGGTGAAAAGTGAATCTTGTTTTCCATTGACCGGGTGAACGTCAAGCTTCTTCAGAACTTTTTCCCTTGGATTACTGATGGTGTAGCACAGCTCTTATCAAATGAAATCTCAAAGAGGTCTTGATCAAATTAGAACTCAGCAAGTTTGTGTAGGAGAGTTGAATTCTTTTTAATGCCAATATTTCTTAGCTAAAAATTCTAACCCCCTTTTCAATAGTAGTTCTAGCTATTTATAGGGGTTCTAGGGGTAAAACTGTCCCCTAAAAATTCTCCATAATGGGGGTTAACTCCCCTCATTGTGTGGGAAGTACTTGACCCAGTAATTAGGGTAGTTATAACTGAAATGCAGGGCTTTAGCTCGACGTTTAGCCATTAAGATGATGTTGGACGCGGGCCTTAAACCTAACATATGTCACTAGTCTGGTATACAATCCGGTCATACTTATAGTCATATGTCTATCTGCACAGTCGGGTGCTTATAGTCAGTCACAATGCATTATAACAGTTTATCATTATTAATTATGTTAGCGAACACCAACTGCCACCTGTAATAGACGCATCCCATACTATGCCTACTACATGTGTCAATTAGGGTCCTAAGTTATTGAAACTGATTGGTTGGAGACATTATCCATGTTTTAGGTGGGTTCCGTACATACCCGAAACCACGGCCTCAGTTTCCTGGTGCTGAACCAGGCCGTACCGCTAGGTACTCAGTAACAGTAATCTCACTGTGAAAACAGTAGAACAATAACAGTACAGATGGGATGTCAGTCATCCCCCGGGAACCCTGCAATGGAACCCTCAGTCGGCTGCGCAACCTGTATCCTAGGTCCACCCAAAATACAGACGCTGTCTCCTCCATCAATTTCCCCAATCTCAGTGTAAGTTGTCTTTTTACATTATTATTTAATTCAGTTAAGTCAGTCAATATCTGTAACGCCCCGATCCCGTAGGTACGGGGACGTTATGGCGACGTACATACGCAGGGCGGAAAACCCTCACGTACGTACGCTAAGCCTCAGTATAGTAAATAACCTCCATATAGACATGAGTTCCAGCATGAAATAAGTACAAGAATACCTGCAGAAAGAATTCAGCAATCATAACAGATATGAAAAATAGGGACAAATAAGATAACGGAAATAAATTACTAAGATACCTAGGAATAGTCCCGATGAGGAATCTCTGATGTGACTCCAAGGTACTCTCGGATACTACGGTACGCGGATCTCCAATCTGGGCACGCAAACCCAGGGTCGTCAGAAAGCGACCTAATGAGTGGTAAAATGAAGGAGGCAATAATATATACAATAGTAATATAAGCACGATACTAATATATAATACATGAGGTTGGACTAGTGATATCATATAATAAGAATATATAAACAGTAGAACTAGATAAACATGAAAGCAGTGCAAATATAGAAACATGTCATCTTTTATTACCATTATTACCTAGCCAGTTTTCATCGGGTCATGTCTATAGTCGTGTCCAGTTTATCGAATAAATGGTGACGTGATATAAATGAACATGGTAGTGATGTAAATGAACATGCAGGTGGGCATATGCAATATGAACATGCAGGTGGGCCTATGCAATGTAATCATTATACAGTGTGGTGTATATACAGTAATGATGTCTGCTATACAGAAAGCATCATATATACAATACAAAACATGCGTCGTATGCCATCACAGAAAGTATAACACATGCCAGGTAAAGTAACAAGTATACAGGTATCAGGATATCAGATAGAGTAGCATGAACAATAACAAGATAGCATATATGTACCAGACATATGTGATTTATACAATAGTAGTAATCAGTACCGTCTGCTATTTTAATTACTCTCTTCTAGTGTCCCATACCACTGGCAGTTCATACTGGAGCCCACACTCCAGTCGAACCCATCCGGACATGGCCTACGGGTACCATTATCCAAACGAGAGAGTAACCAAATAACAAGTGTTCCCGACGTCACTATTATGTATACTATTTTATTATGTTAATTGGAAACCCATGATCGAGGAGTTCTTATCGGGTAGGTGTATCCCGTGCATACCCGGGATCACGGCCTTTATCAAACCCCTGGCTGCTAAGACCAGAGCCCTCCGCTAAGAGGGGAACAATAATCAAGTATCAATAGCTCATGGAGCAATTGGTAGGTAGCACTACCATCCCCTGCAGTGGGAGAACAATATGGATCCAGTACATCACCCGATAAGATCTAATCAACCGTCAAGTCTCCCCCATACCCCAGTTATCATTATGATCTGATATGTCCTGATATGTCAAGTATACAATGTAACAAGAACAAATACAGTACCTAATATGGATAACACGATAACTGGACCTGAGCTCTGTTGATAGCATAAAACAATATATCGGGAATAATATACCCGGAAACGGGAACAATATCACGGGAACATATAACGGGAACAATATAACAGGAACAATAGATGTGGAAGTCCACATATCGCATATCAACAGCTCTCATGTCCAGTAACGGGAATACCCATATCAGTAACAGGAAACAATCATATAACATGAATACAGTAATATGGAACATGGATTGCATGTGTAACAGGGATATGGAAACATGACATGCATGTGTAACCGTGATATGTAAGCATGACATGCACGTGTATCAGTGGTATGTAAACAGGACATGCACGTGTAACAGTGATGTGTAAACATGACCTAACTATAACAATAATATAAAAGGCGGTAATCCGTGCATTGATCTATCAGTGTACCAATGGAATATCCATGTGTAGCAATAATCGTGTACTATATCTGGGTATCACTCGTACAGGTTATAACAGTGGTCAGTGTATTCATCTAATACCATGTCCATTGAACTATAATATTCGTGTAATGTGGATACCAGTGCGTGAAGGTGTCTAGCATGCATGTCGAGTAACAGCGTAGTGTCACCGAGTATCGGTGAATCAGAATGACAATGTAATGAGGAATGTGGGATCTCAATATCTAGTGGTACATGTACATGTAGTATTGGTGTTTCGTGTGAGGCAGGTACCGGTAATCATACCGAATGGAGTACCAGACAGCCCTATTTGTGTCAACGGTCAAATGTTATTCTAATCGAGCATGTTTACACTATTACTCTATCAATGACAATTTATGAATCGGTATTTACAGTTTTACAGTGATTAACCGTTAATCATGTTTTATTTACATAAAGCAACCAAGTGCAATAAATATACTAAAAAGACAATTTAGAAAATAAAAACACTCACAAACTGGCTCTGGGAAGGTAGCTCTCTTTCCCACGATCGCAACGGATCCAGAATCGTCCGAATCGGAGTCCAGATGCTCCAGTTATCGCCCGAACACTAAATCATAATAAAAAGGATTAAATATGTAAATAAAAATAATTCAATTGCAATTAATAAAATGTCACAGGGGGTTTTCTGTAAACGTACCTTTATTGGGTTTCGGATGCGGGTTTGGGCTCATAACGGGTCGGATTTGGATCCGATAACCCGAACCCATAACTTAAATTAATGGGTAAAGGATTATGGGTTAACGGGTTGGATTTAATGGGTTTTAACCCAATAGGAGGGTTATTGAGTTTGGGTTTTACCCAAACCCAATAAGGGAAAAGATACAGCAGCAGCAGCTTGCTGCTGCTGCGTTCTTGCGCGGCCGACCGGCCAGCTCAGCTGGCCGGCGGCGCCAGCCGTCCTGCCGGCGGCGGTTCCGACCGCCGGCGTCAGTTCCGGCCCCAAAGGAGCGTGAGAGAGAGAGAGGGTGAGAGGGGGTGTGTGATAGAGAGAGGTGGAGAGAGAAAATCGAGTCATATTCCCATGGAGAAGACGAAGAAGAAGAGGAGCCAGAAAGAAAGAAACTGAGATCGCAAGCAATGCCAAAATAAAGCACCTATCCAAGTTGGAATTGGAAACCCCCAAAACAGAGAAAGGGTAAATGTCAGACAACCCCCTTCAGACATGTATGTGGGAGAGAGAGAGAGAGAGTGTAAGAGAGAGAGAGAGAGAGCTTGGAGATTGAGAGAGAATCCATGGGGGGAGAGAGAGAGGAATTTTTTTTTATAAAGGAGGGGGAAGAGTCGGTGGAGAGAGGCGGTGGGATTCTTCCAGAGAAAGAAAGAAGATGAAGGGAAAAGAAAAGATAAATTAAAAATATATTTGTTATTATAATATTAGCCTAATATTCAACGAACTCCGAATGGTACCCAAAAATTACATAAAATAGAAATAATATTCGAAGACGTAATATGAAAATGGTTTGTCAAAACTCAATCCGGTTTGCAAATTAAAAATCCCGGAGTGTCTCGCCGATACGGGCGACACCAGTTTGGCCGGATTTTTGATAAATTCTGAAAATTCCCAAAAATACCCAAACGTAGCTCATGTAATTCTAAGGCACACGGTGAAAGCGGATTCTCAAAATTCTACTCCGTTTGTGAAATAAAAATCGGAAGGCCGGTGATCGGTATCGGTCGACACCGACACGGAGATTTTCCAAAATAATCCAGAAAAATTCCAGAAAGTCCTAAAAATCTAAAATATTAGAAAATAATTTTGAAACTGAAATCAGCTAAATCGGACTACCACGGAGGTCAAATCAATTTTGTACGTCGTATCGCGTACAGATACGGTAATACGTATACGGGGATCAGGGGTTACTTTCTCCCCACCTTACAAAAAATTGCGTCCTCGCAATTTCAATCAGGTGTGAGAACAAGATTTTCAACCCCAAAGCCGAAATGTTACGGGTCCACGACACTTTCGCTGCGCACTCTGCTATCTATAAGGAACTCGGGATGGAGAAGTATGGTAGTGAACTCATCCTAACGGATTGGAAGCAAGACAATGCAAGGAAAGCGAGAAGAAAATCTGATGTTCTGGGGGACAACAGAAAGGAAGGAAGGAATACAAACGAGTCACGGAATGAATTGTCAAGGTCATGGTATTCTTGTACTCGTTTTGGAATCCCCAAATTCAAATACAGATCAATTAATCTGAACCTGATTGTACTGTTGGTAAGAGCTCAAGGATTGACCCAGGTGGTTACCCATACCAGGTGTGAACCTAAGCTCTGATACCACTATGTAACGCCCCGATCCCAATGATACGGAGACGTATGGCGACGTACATACGCGAGGTGAAAACAACCTCACGCGTACGTTAAGCCTCAGTACAGGGAATCACCTCCATAGACATAATGGTTCCAGCAGGAAATAAGTACAAGAATACCTGCAGAAGAGGTTAGCGATCATAACAGATATGAAAAAGAGGGACAAATAAGATAACAGAAAAATAAATCACTAAAATACCTATGAATAGTCCCGATGAGGAATCTCTGATGTGACTCCAAGGTACTCTCGGATACTACGGTACGCGGATCTCCAATCTGGGCACGCAAACCCAGGGTCGTCAGAAAGCGACCTAATGAGTGGTAAAATGAAGGAGGCAATAATATATACAATAGTAATATAAGCACGATACTAATATATATACATGAGGTTGGACTAGTGATATCATATAATAAGAATATATAAACAGTAGAACTAGATAAACATGAAAGCAGTGCAAATATAGAAACATGTCATCTTTTATTACCATCATTACCTAGCCAGTTATCATCGGGTCATGTCTATAGTCGTGTCCAGTTTATCGAATAAATGGTGACGTGATATAAATGAACATGGTAGTGATGTAAATGAACATGCAGGTGGGCATATGCAATATGAACATGCAGGTGGGCCTATGCAATGTAATCATTATACGGTGTGGTGTATAACAGCAATGATGTCTGCTATACAGAAAGCATCATATACAATACAAACATGCGTCGTATGCCATCACAGAAAGTATAACACATGCCAGGTAAAGTAACAAGTATACAGGTATCAGGATATCAGATAGAGTAGCATGAACAATAACAAGATAGCATATATGTACCAGACATATGTGATTTATACAATAGTAGTAATCAGTACCGTCTGCTATTTTAATTACTCTCTTCTAGTGTCCCATACCACTGGCAGTTCATACTGGAGCCCACACTCCAGTCGAACCCATCCGGACATGGCCTACGGGTACCATTATCCAAACGAGAGAGTAACCAAATAACAAGTGTTCCCGACGTCACTATTATGTATACTATTTTATTATGTTAATTGGAAACCCATGATCGAGGAGTTCTTATCGGGTAGGTGTATCCCGTGCATACCCGGGATCACGGCCTTTATCAAACCCCTGGCTGCTAAGACCAGAGCCCTCCGCTAAGAGGGGAACAATAATCAAGTATCAATAGCTCATGGAGCAATTGGTAGGTAGCACTACCATCCCCTGCAGTGGGAGAACAATATGGATCCAGTACATCACCCGATAAGATCTAATCAACCGTCAAGTCTCCCCCATACCCCAGTTATCATTATGATCTGATATGTCCTGATATGTCAAGTATACAATGTAACAAGAACAAATACAGTACCTAATACGGATAACACGATAACTGGACCTGAGCTCTGTTGATAGCATAAAACAATATATCGGGAATAATATACCCGGAAACGGAACAATATCACGGGAACAATATAACGGGAACAATATAACAGGAACAATAGATGTGGAAGTCCACATATCGCATATCAACAGCTCTCATGTCCAGTAACGGGAATACCCATATCAGTAACAGGAAACAATCATATAACATGAATACAGTAATATGGAACATGGATTGCATGTGTAACAGGGATATGGAAACATGACATGCATGTGTAACCGTGATATGTAAGCATGACATGCACGTGTATCAGTGGTATGTAAACAGGACATGCACGTGTAACAGTGATGTGTAAACATGACCTAACTATAACAATAATATAAAAGGCGGTAATCCGTGCATTGATCTATCAGTGTACCAATGGAATATCCATGTGTAGCAATAATCCGTGTACTATATCTGGGTATCACTCGTACAGGTTATAACAGTGGTCAGTGTATTCATCTAATACCATGTCCATTGAACTATAATATTCGTGTAATGTGGATACCAGTGCGTGAAGGTGTCTAGCATGCATGTCGAGTAACAGCGTAGTGTCACCGAGTATCGGTGAATCAGAATGACAATGTAATGAGGAATGTGGGATCTCAATATCTAGTGGTACATGTACATGTAGTATTGGTGTTTCGTGTGAGGCAGGTACCGGTAATCATACCGAATGGAGTACCAGACAGCCCTATTTGTGTCAACGGTCAAATGTTATTCTAATCGAGCATGTTTACACTGTTACTCTATCAATGACAATTTATGAATCGGTATTTACAGTTTTACAGTGATTAACCGTTAATCATGTTTTATTTACATAAAGCAACCAAGTGCAATAAATATACTAAAAGACAATTTAGAAAATAAAAACACTCACAAACTGGCTCTGGGAAGGTAGCTCTCTTTCCCACGATCGCAACGGATGCAGAATCGTCCGAATCGGAGTCCAGATGCTCCAGTTATCGCCCGAACACTAAATCATAATAAAAAGGATTAAATATGTAAATAAAAATAATTCAATTGCAATTAATAAAATGTCACAGGGGTTTTCTGTAACGTACCTTTATTGGGTTTCGGATGCGGGTTTGGGCTCATAACGGGTCGGATTTGGATCCGATAACCGAACCCATAACTTAAATTAATGGGTAAAGGATTAACGGGTTAACGGGTTGGATTTAATGGGTTTTAACCCAATAGGAGGGTTATTGGGTTGGGTTTTACCCAAACCCAATAAGGGAAAAGATACAGCAGCAGCAGCTTGCTGCTGCTGCGTTCTTGCGCGGCCGACCGGCCAGCTCAGCTGGCCGGCGGCGCCAGCCGTCCTGCCGGCGGCGGTTCCGACCGCCGGCGTCAGTTCCGGCCCCAAAGGAGCGTGAGAGAGAGAGAGGTGAGAGGGGGTGTGTGATAGAGAGAGGTGGAGAGAGAAAATCGAGTCATATTCCATGGAGAGACGAAGAAGAAGAGGAGCCAGAAAGAAAGAAACTGAGATCGCAAGCAATGCCAAAATAAAGCACCTATCCAAGTTGGAATTGGAAACCCCCCAAAACAGAGAAAGGGTAAATGTCAGACAACCCCCTTCAGACATGTATGTGGGAGAGAGAGAGAGAGAGAGTGTAAGAGAGAGAGAGAGAGCTTGGAGATTGAGAGAGAATCCATGGGGGGAGAGAGAGAGGAATTTTTTTTTATAAAGGAGGGGGAAGAGTCGGTGGAGAGAGGCGGTGGGATTCTTCCAGAAAGAAAGAAGATGAAGGGAAAAGAAAAAGATAAATTAAAATAATATTTTGTTATTATAATATTAGCCTAATATTCAACGAACTCCGAATGGTACCCAAAAATTACATAAAATAGAAAATAATATTCGAAGACGTAATATGAAAACGGTTTGTCAAAACTCAATCCGGTTTGCAAATTAAAAATCGGAGTGTCTCGCCGATACGGGCGACACCAGTTTGGCCGGATTTTTGATAAATTCTGAAAAATTCCCAAAAATACCCAAACGTAGCTCATGTAATTCTAAGGCACACGGTGAAAGCGGATTCTCAAAATTCTACTCCGTTTGTGAAATAAAATCGGAAGGCCGGTGATCGGTATCGGTCGACACCGACACGGAGATTTTCCAAAATAATCCAGAAAAATTCCAGAAAGTCCTAAAAATCTAAAATATTAGAAAATAATTTTTGAAACTGAAATCAGCTAAATCGGACTACCACGGAGGTCAAATCAATTTTGTACGTCGTATCGCGTACAGATACGGTAATACGTATACCGGGGATCAGGGGGTTACAATATCCATGTTACCTAGAATACTGGGACGATATGGTGACAGTAATAATACAGTACAGTAATAGTAATCGTATACACGATGAACAGTAATAAGAATAATGAACAGTAAACAGTAACTGTGTATACGATGAATAGAGCTGTACCAAGCATTACGGTCTAACGATATATTTTCCTAATAACTTTCTGTAACATAAACAGTATGTTTATCAGATAGGTATCATATATAATCAATGAGGTTACTTAAGTGGTATCATTATATTATGATATGTATTCAGAATTAGCAATATAATCTTCTGGGGTTTTATTCTTTATGCATTAATATGTGATCATGAACAATAATTGGCATGCATAAACACTATTTAAACATGAAATAACATTAATTTGGAACAAGTTAAAAGCATTGACGTGAAATAATACCAAAAACTCAATAAATAAACAAAGAACACTCACCTAGACTTATCACGAGTCCGATAACCAATTCGAAGAATCTACATTAAATACATATGAATTTATATAAGATATCGAATTTACATTTATTGAATTTTACATGATATATCCTATTTATTCAGTATCTTAAATTAAATATGGATGGTTCAGATCTAAAACAAAGTTGTAGGATGATACACTGAGTTTATAATATTATTCAGATTTGGCTACTGATTTTTGTGGGGTTTAAATGATTAAAAACATGCAATTTTATTAACGGGTTTGAATGTTGAAGTAGCGGGTTTCTACTTAGAAAACAGAGTTTCAGTCTAATATGATTTGCAATTAACCCCAAATTTTTTCAGTAGATGCTAGGGTTATCTAGATATTTATCCATATTTTTATTTTTTTTCAATTTTTATCTAGCCAAAAACAATTATTTTTCAATAAGTTAACGAGTCTGTTTCTGTATTTGGATCGGGGTAAAATGGATTAGAACCCAAAATCTATGGGCTGAACTGCGATTGGGCCTCTGCATATGGGCTCTGAATTTAATTTATATATGTATATATTTATTTTCTATTTTCTGGTTTATGGCCTGGCCCAATGAGCCAGGCCCAATTCTTTTTCTTTCTTTTTCCTTTCTTTATTTCTTTTCTTTTGGGCTGGGCCAATAACGGCCCAGTTTCTGTTTTCTTTGTTTTTTTTTTTTGTGGCCGGGGCCAGTGGCGGCCCAGACTTCTTTTTCTCTTTCTTTTGTTTTTTTTCCTGCGGGCTGGGCCAGTTGTGGCCCAGCCTTCTTTTTATTTCTTTATTTCTTTTTTTCTTTTTCTTTTTTTAAGGTTTGGCCCAGTGGCAGCCCAGGCCACTGGGCCTAGTCATTTTTTGGGTGTTGTCGGTGCACAGACCTTTTGGATCTGTGCAGCAGCTGCTGCTGCTCTCGGCCTTGGCCGAGAGCAGTCTGCAATTTTTTTTTTGAATTCCCTTTTTTTGTTTTTATAATTTAGTTAGAATAATAATATATTACTTTTATATATTTTATTTAAAAAGTGAGTTTTGTTCTTTTTTGAAGAAAGATTCATCGAAAAGAATTCTAAGCATGGTAGTTTTAATTTAATTACATTTTAATCCATACAAATTTATTCTATTTATATTATTGGATGAATTTTCAGTTTCTTAAAAAAGGTACTTTAAATCATGATATGTCATTAAACTTTAATTCATATAAATTTAGATATTAGGGGAGATCTACGTTTCATAACAAGAATAGAATTTTTAAATCATGATATTTCAATTAAATATTTTAATTCATAAAAATTAAATTTTTACTCACTTGGATTTAGCCAGCTTCTCAACCTCCACGCTTCAGACCCATTCCCCATCACGATCACCTCCAAATCTAAGGAGGGTGAAGAGGATGAGAAATAATGGGTTGGGAGTTCTTTCTGATTGTCGTTCTTTCTTTTTGATCTTTTAGGATTTTAGCAATCAGGTTGTTAAGATGTGAATCTAGGTTCTTAAGATACGAAATCCCTAATGATCTCTTAAGATGTTTCAGTTAGAATTGAAAATTTAGATTTGGCTTAGGTTTGTTTAAATAAATTAGACTTCCAATCTAACCACAAGCTAATGTGGCATTATGGTTTAGGTATTAGAATTTGATACAAGGGAACATGAGTTCAAAACTTGAAATTAACAATTTAAGCTCATAATTATATTTTAGTATTTTTTTTACTATATATATTTTTGTTTAAATTTTATTATTTATTTTATCATTTATTTTGGGTATGAGTTAAATGGTTTTGGTATTATAATTGGATTATGGATTATTGGGATTGGGAAAGAAGACCAATAAGGAATAATACTAACAATAACATAATAATTATAATAATAATGCTAATAATAATGTATAAAATATAATATATACATATACTTGTATAAAATGCAAATCAAAAACATATGCACTTAATATGTATGCACATATATTTATACACATGAACAAAATAAATTAATCAATAATAATAAGTAAATCTAAATAAAACTAATAAATATAGAAATACAGTATTATTAGTTAGGAGATATTACATTCTACCCACCTTATAAAAATTTCGTCCTCGAAATTTCAAATAAAGTAGGGAATGACAAATGAATCAAAATCTGGGGAAAAACAAAAAGCTTCCACGTCGCTTCGCTGGGACACCATGATTCCGCTGTGCGCTCTGATCTCTACTATCTGCTTAGAATGAAAGGGCTAATTTCAAGAGACAAGATCAGAAAATAGAATCGATAAGAAAAATAGGAATCAATATGGAACCAAGATTACTCTAAAGAAGAGATGTGATCGGAGAGATCGAAAGATCAAAGAGATAGATTTTCAAAGGGAGGACATTTAATTCTCAAGTGGACTCAACATCATCGTGTGAATCCTATATGTATATTGCAATGTAATTATAGCTCGTATCAAGTCACCAGTAAGAACGAGGTCCTTTTAATTTCGAACCTGGCTTGATACCAAGAAAACCCTGTCACGCCCCGCTTCCCAAATACGTGGAAACGGAGTCGCGACGAGAGTCGGCGACGCATATACGCGAGGAAAATACCCCACGTATACACGCTAAGCCTAAAGTAACCTGAACAAGCTACAAAATCATACTAGGATAAATCAATATCACTGCAATATGACATATAAATATCTAACACAATGATAACAGATGAATAAAGGAAAGAAAATGGCAACTGAATGCGATAAAGTTAGAATTAGGAAATAACAGGAAGATAAGAGAAATGAGAATACCAGAATCAGAGAAAGACTCAAGCTCCTCGCAATATGTATGGTTTCATCGAACACCTAACAATAGAAAACAAAGCGTCCAATATCTGGACGTGCAAATCCAGGGTCGTCAGAAAGCGACCTAGTGAGCGTGTGTGTAAAGAGGACTGCTCGTGCATATAAATAATATGCACATAATAATAACAAGATAACTGCAAACATAAGATAACTAAATAACATGATAAACAAACACTGAATAACAATAATATGAATAAGCGTGCAGATAAAAGACAAGTAAATAACTGAAACAAACAACTGATGTCATGATGTGTAACCTAACATATGTCACTAGTCTGGTATACAATCCGGTCATAGTTATAGTCATATGTCTATCTGCACAGTCGGTGATTATAGTCAGTTACAGTGCATTATAACAGTTTATCATTATTAATTATGTCAGCGAACACCAACTGCCACCTGTAATAGACGCATCCCATACTATGCCTACTACACGTGTCAATCAGGGTCCTAAGTTATTGAAACTGATTGGTTGGAGATATTATCCATACTTTAGGTGGGTTCCGTACATACCCGGAACCACGCCTCAGTTTCCTGGCGCTGAACCAGGCCGTACCGCTAGGTACTCAGTAACAGTAACAGTTATCTCACTGTGAAAATAGTGGAACAATAAAAGTACAGATGGGATGTCAGTCATCCCCCGGGAAACCCTGCAGTGGAACCCTCAGTCGGCTGCGCAACTTGTATCTTAGGTCCACCCAAAATACAAACGCTGTCTCCTCCATCAATTTTTTCAATCCCAGTGTAAGTTGTCTTTTTACATTATTATTTAATTCAGTTAAGGCAGTCAATATCCATGTTACCTAGAATACTGGGACGATATAGTGACAGTAACAATACAGTATAGTAATAGTAATCGTATACACGATGAACAGTAATAACAACAATGAACAATAACAGTAACTGTGTATACGATGAATAGAGTTGTACCGAACGTTTACGGTATAACGATATATTTTCCAATAACTTTCAGTAACATGAACAGTATGTTTATCAGATAGGTATCATATAATCAGTGAGGTACTTAAGTGGTATCATTATATTATGATATTTATTCAGAATGGCAATATAATCTTCTGGGTTTATTCTTAATGCATTTAATATGTGATCATGAACAATAATTGGCATGCATGAACAGTAATTAAACATGAACACTATTTAACACATGAAATAACATTAATTTGGAACAAGTTAAAAGTATTGACGTGAAATAATACCAAAAACTTAATAAATAAACAAATAACACTCACATGGACTTATCACGAGTCGAGAAACCAATTTGAAGTATCTACATAAATACATATGAATTTATATAAGATATCGAATTTACATTTATTGAATTTTACATAATATATCATATTATTCAGTATCTTAAATTAAATATGGATGGTCCAGATCTTAAAACAAAGTTGTAGGATGAGACCTGAGTTTATAATATTATTCAGATTTTACTTACTAATTTTTATGGGGTTTAAATGATAAAAAAACATCAATTTTCTTAACGGTCTTAATGTTGAAGTAGCGGGTTTCTACTTAGAAAAATAGAGTTTCAGTCCAATATGATTTGCAATTAACCCAAAATTTTTCATAGATGCTAGGGATTATCTAGATATTTATCCATATTTTATTTTTTTTTCAAATTTTTATCTAGCCAAGAACAATATTTTTCAATAAGTTAACGGGTCTATTTTTGTATTTGGGTCGGGTTTAAAATGGATTAGAACCAAAATCTGGGCTGGACTGCAATTGGGCTTCTGAATATGGGCTCTGAATTTAATCTATATATGTATATATTTGTTTTCTATTTTCTAGTTTATGGCCTGACCCAATGAGCCAGGCCCAATTCTTTTTCTTTCTTTTTCCTTTTCTTTTCGGCTGGGCTAATGACGGCCCAGTTCTTTTTTTTCTTTTTCTTTTTATTTTTTTATGGGCTTGGGCTAGTGGCGGTCCAGACTTCTTTTTCTCTTTTTTTGGTTTTTTTTCCTTCGGGCTTGGGCCAGTTGCGGCCAGCCTTCTTTTTATTTCTTTATTATCTTTTTTTTAAGGTTTGGCCCAGTGGCAGCACAGGCCACTGGGCCTGGTCATTTTTGGGGTGCCGGCTGTGTTGGTCCAGAGGCCTTCCACTCTAGTTTTGATGATGATTAACTCATGTAGTTATAGTTTACTAATAATCTTGTGATATTTAATTTCAGATATTTAATCAAGTTATTAGTAGGTGATTAGTTTCAACAAAAGTGTTTTGGAGATTTCACATGGTGATTCAGAGCTCGAGCGTCAAGTTCATATCTAGCACTCGGTTGGAGTCAAGCTCGTTGATCGCGTTTGGATCGAGTCAACTTGGAGACGGCGTTTACAATAAGGTTTCGGTTTGTTTAGTTAAGATTTAGTTTAGATTCATTGTAAAGATTAGATAATGTGATATGCTCAAGTTCACAACACAAACACATTCCATGTTTTGGTTTTTGCTTTTCGTTTAACCGATCTTAGTTTCATGAAGAATAGAATCAAAACAAGTTTACATGGTTTAATATATATTAAATTTGATCTATATACATCTATATTTCATATACTTAGAAAAACTTATTTTGATAGTCTACTTCATGTGTTTGGAGTTTTGTATTTAGACAAAACCTATTTTTGGATTTAATGTCAAAAACTAGATATAATACCTTTCATGTATATTGGATTCTATCCATATACTATATGCTTCAAAGTTGTTTAAATATCATGTTTTTGTATTTACATGTGTTTTGGAAAATCGGATTTCCATTTCAAAAATACAAGTTTTGGAAAACAGAATTTGGTGTTTAAGGCAAATTTTTCAAGTCACAAAAATGGTTCAAATAGTTTGAAATATGTGTTTGAATTTTTGTCACACATATTTATATTTCAAAGATAATACAAGAACTGATTTTTATGATTTATGTGATTTTATGGGATTTATTGAAGTTAAAAGACTAGTTTTTAATCCTAAATTTTCCCTGCCAGGCTCTGGCGGTCGACTGGACCAGTGGTCGGTCGACCGGATCGGCCAACCGATGTGCATAAGACGTGCACAAAGGCCAAGTGATTTGGCCAGTCGACCGAGCGTTCAACCAACTGAAGTCAGCCCACTCTCGGGTGCGGCCGGTCGACCGGGCGGTCGACCATTCACTTTGGCCCGGTCGACCGGGCGGTCGACTGGCCAGAGAGCAGCTACTCTCTGGATCTGGCACGGTCGACCGGCGGTCGATCGGAGGGCTCAACGGTCAAATTTTTAACCGTTGACTAGTCGACGGAAGGGTAAAAATGCCCTTTTCAGCTGCCAACGGGCAGATTCCAAATGGGGTTATAAATACCCCCATTTGAGTTGGTTTTCAACAAGATTTTTAAGAGTAAAATTTCTCCCATTTACAAGTGTTTTAATACAAGTTTTCAAAGAGTTTTTAAGTCAAAAGATTCATCTTTATTTGTTTTCAAGGGTTAGAAAAATCAAAGAAAAATAGAGATTTGGGATATTTGTTTTGTTCTTCATTATACATCTATTCTAGTTATTTTCCCAAAGTATTTTTCTTTGTTATTTGATTTCCAAACAATTTGATTTCTCACACTTGAGCTTATCTTCTATCATATCTATTAGGATCTTTGTTTTGTGGGAAAGAAGTTGTTTGTGGTCTTTGTGATCACCAAGTTGTAACCTTCCATTGATTGTGATATCCCTCTAGTGAGAGGTGATTGAGTTGATATCCCTCAAGTGTGAGGTGATAGTGGAAGTGGTATTTGGCTCCCTCTAGTGAGAGGTGGAGATTGTGTTGGAATCCCTCAAGTGTGAGGTGATTGTGTTTGAGTGGCTTGGTGCCTATCCCTCTAAGTGTAGAGGTGATTTGTTTTGTGCCTTACCTCTAAGAGTATAGGTTGTATTGGTTGAGAGAGTTGTGTACTCCCGATTGTATTTGCCCCAAATTCTCAGTGGAGGTTCCCTATGTGGGAAGTCCTGTGTGGACGAGTT